>PVKA01009959.1:0-66225 GCA_004027165.1 Ctenomys sociabilis
TAGTTTTGTTTTCCCTTCTTCCTTATTCCCAATACCTATTGTACACTTGTACACTTTGGATGTTATTTACTCTTTCAGCTTCTCACACTAGAGAGACAGTATGATGTTTACACATGTGTGTCAGATTTAGTTCCCTTATGAGTATGTCTCAAGTTGCATACATTTCTCTATAAAAGTCTCCAGTTTATCCTTCTTTCTGACTGAGTAGTACCCCATTGTATAAAAGGACCACATCTTCTTTATCCTTTCCTTGATCTGTGGGCATTTGGGTTGTTGCTAGTACTTTGCTGTTACAAATTGTTCTGCTATAAACCTGGGTGCACATATATTGCTGTGGAATGATTTTTTGATCAATAACAAGTACTCAAGCAACAAACTCACACAGAGACAAATTAGGGAGGCCACAGCCTTACAATGGCATCTAAAAAACATGCTCAGGGATCAATGTAACAAAAGAAGCAAAGATCTATTATTAAAAACTATAGTACTCTGATAAAGGAGATCAAAGAGGATATCAGGAAATAGAAAAATATCCCTTGTTCAAGGATAGGAAGAACAAGTATTGTAAAAATGGCCAGATTTGCAAAACTCTTCTGCACATTTAATGCAACCCCAACCAAAATACCATTAGCAAACCTCACAGAACTAGAGAAAACATTCTTAAAATTCATACAAAACCAGAAGAGACTTAGAATAGCAAAAGCGATCCTGGGCAACAAAGGTAAGGTAGGGGATATCACAATATCTGACTTGAAATTATACTACAAAGCTACTGTGATAAAAATCAGTGTGGCACTGGCATAAAAAGCAGAACCGAAGATCAGTGGGACAGAAGAGAACATGCAGATACAATGCCGAGCACACTCCACCACCTTAATTTTTGACAGAGGAGCCAGACATGTTCACTAGAAGAATGGTAGTCACTTTAATAAATTGCATTTATATTTTCTTTAGAAGAATAAAATTAAATAAAAGCCTATCAGTAAATTCTGAGATTTGTTGTCCAAATGTGTTTGTAATAGACAATGAGAATTAGTGATTAACTAGCTAACTATGTGGTGGATAGCTAACTGGTGGTCAACTTCTCACACCCAGCTGAAATGAACTAGCATGGTGCTAGGTGCAGGAGGCCCACCTGAGGACTGCTGCCAACAGTATAAAAGGCAGAACAGGAAGAGATGCTGAAATGCTGTTAGAGATGCTGTTTGAAGAAGCTGTTGGACGCTGCTAGTTCTCTTGGGCCGTTCTGCTGGAGGACCTTGTTGGGCTGGCTTTCCCAGTGAACTTTGGGGTACCTTTGGTCCTCATCTAGAGCATCAGTTTCTGGCTCTGGAGGGGAAGATGGTGCACTGCTTAGCCTCATGGAGAAGCTAGTTGCATTGGCTTTCCTGACAGGAACTCAGCTTTCCCCATTGCTGGAGGAGCTAGGGACCTCACTGTTGCTGAGGATAGCTGTGGTACTTTTGGGGGAGCTCTGGTGCTTACCTTGAGTGTTGCTTCCTGGTTCTGGTTTAGAACCCTCAGCTTGCTGGCACAGATCCTTCATCCTGCTGGCATAGACTTTATAGCTGACCTTTGGGCCTTTACAGCACAGATCCGTGAAGTAGGCCTATGAGTTTTAGGCCTCAGCTGGATTCTTTGGTGTTTAGTGTGTGGATAGGTTTCCTGCACTTGTTGTATATAATTCTTTGGGTGACTCATTATGAAACATTATAAAATGTCACAATGTAGGTTCAGATTCTTTGCACACAAGCGAGTCCTTGCAGGACTTGGGCTGATAGATCTTAGGAGTTAATTAATCAAGTCGTGTTTCAATGCTTGCACGTTCATGGGAACTGGCCTGTGGATGTCTCCTGTCTAATTCAAAGTGGTAACATTGATATAATTAGAGAAACTCTCCCAAAGTAGTCATCACTATGCGGTAGTGCTCATCAGTGCAGGAGTCTCTACCAGGTTTGGATTGCAGCTGTGATTTTTGTCATTCTATGGAGGATATTTAGCCTCCACAGTCTCCTCTTCTACTTTTTTTTTTGCAGAACCAGGGATTGAATTCAGGCCCTTGCACTTGCCAGGGAAGCACTCATTCCACTGAGCCATCTCCCTGGCCCCCTCTTCCCTTACTTTGAATAATTAATATCTTTGACCTCAAAGGTGGCTCAGAGTACAGGACGTGTTTCAGGATCTATGTTTTTCTTGATTTCATCCCATTACACTCAGAACTGGAATTTTCCAGCATAGAAAAAGAAGATAGCAAGTTAAAAATCTTGTTAATCAGCCAGCAGAAAGGATAAATGGTTGGACAAAATGGATAAAAAAAGATATGGTATTTTTATATAATGGAGTATTACTTAGCTAGAAAAAAAAGATAAACCCGAGACCTTTTTGAATAAATGGATGTAACCAGAGCCCATACACATAAGCAAAACAAACTAGACCCGTGTGTGTAAACATTGGATTGTCTCCCTGTCATAAGAGCTCAAAGGAGTAAATAGGATCTGAAAGATACAATGGAGACTGTGAAAGGGAAAGAAACTGCCTAATGTGAGGAAGGACTGGGATGAGGGAGAGAACAAAAGAAAGGAAGATGGGAAAAAGAAAAGCACATATGCTTATATAAGTTAGCTTAGATAATTAAATTGATGACTTTTGCTGGTCTATTTAAAGGAGCAGTTAATGATTTTTTTCTCTCTCCTTTGAAATTTTTTAAATAACTTTTGACCAATCTTACAGGCCTTTATCTGGTAATCTATGCAACTAATTTGAAGAGAACAATATACAGTATAACAATCATTGCTGAATTCCTATCAGTTTGTTTAGTGAAATTCTGTATTATTTCTAATTTTTAAAATCATTTTTGTATTCTTTTTAAAAATAAAAAAATACAAAGTGAAGCTAGCTCACCCACATGCAGTATTGTCAATCACTACATTTATTGAATGTAGCCACTGATTTTAAAGAAAGAAATCATTATTTTAGGTTACACTAGAAATAATGCTTCTTATTTAAATTCTGCACTTTATTTGTTCTATCTTAAAATTTTTATTTTATGTCATCAAAATACCAATTCAGACTTAGATTTTTCTTTCATAATTCATCTTCTTTGTATATATATATATATATATATATATATATATATATATATATATATATATATATATAGCAAGGAAAATAGAAGCAAAATAAATTGGTCATTGTTGCAGTAAAATATAAAATTGCACTCTGTCTTCTCATAAAGAGTATTTTTGCTGGCCAGAGAGACTAGCCTGAAACAGCGGGGCTGACACTGGCAGCCTCCTGGATCCCGCCCCAAGCCCTCCCAGTGAACGGGAATTTACACCACTTCCCAGGCTTCCCAGATCAGTGAGTGTGTGGTGAGTCTGAGGGAGAGCCTTTGGCTTCTTCCCATGTGCACTACCCGGATCCCCACCCCGAGCCCTCCAAGCCAGTGACAGGCCTGAAACCTCAGGAACCAATCACCAGCACCTCCCTGGATCCCCTGCCCTAACGCCCACTGAGTGAGTGGGAATTACCCCGACTCCCTGGGCATCAAAGTTTGGTGAATGTAGAAGTCCAGGCCGGCCATGCCAGAGAGACATTTCCCAGCAATTGCAAGTCCCACCCAATGTAGTTTGGCTTGGATTGAGATCTCCAGGCCTGTTGCACTAGAGGGACATTTCTCAGAGATCCCAGGTTTCACCCCATGGCCCGAGACCCAGCATAGCTTGGCCTCTGAGAGAGGGATCCAGGCTTGCCACTCCAGAAGGACGTTTCTCAACCCTCTGCAGTTCTGGCACATGGCCCGGGACCCAGCACAGGTTGGCTGACCCAGCACAGCCTACCCGGTGAATAAAAATATCCACTATCTTTTTGGGAGCCCAGAAGACCCACCAAATCCCAGATCCGCCCACCAAAAGAGCAACCTGCCTGACACAGGAGGGCTGACTCTGGCAACTTTCCAGATCCTTGCCCCAAAGCCAGCCAATATAGTGGGGATTTTCATTACTTGCACTGCATCCCAGTTAGTTTGTGCTCATTGACCAGGGAACCAACAGAGGGGAACTAAAGGAGCTGCAACAGAAAAGAACTAAACACAACAGCTAGATCCAGGCCAGGCATAACTGGATAATCTCAAACGTAATAGACTGGCACTGGAATCTCATTACACTCTAAGGTTATAGCTGCAGCAAAGGTCTATACCAAAGCTCAGAGGTCAGTGCTATACAAAATGACAAGGATAAGGAGAAAAACAATCTCAGGCCTCGAGTCCACCTGTAAGTGCAGTGGACACTAGCTCAGCTGAAATGCATGAATTAACAGAAACAGAAGCAAAGGAACAATAGCACAAAAGTATAGAGGAAATCAGATGAGAAATAATTCCTAAAATAAAAAGAGAAATATATGAATACATAGTATCTGAAATAAAGAATCAATTCCAGAAACATGGGGGGGGGGGAAGCCAATGCTCACCCAGAACAAGTGCAGACAGCACTATTCCAGCGAAACATATGAATTAACAGCATCTAAAGCAAAGAAACAATAGCAGAAAGATCATGAGGAACTCAAGGAAGAAATAATTTCTGAAATCAAAAAAGAATTCTTTGAAAAAAAAGAATTCTTTGAAATCATAGCATCTGAATACAGAAACAAGTTCAGAATTATACAGAGGAAATCCAACTTGGAAGAAACACTGCAGAAGAAGAATTAATAACCACCTCTAAAGAAGACATAGATTAAAAAATTGAGGAGATCATAAATATGATGGATTCCTCGAATGAGCAATATGGAAAAGAAATAGAATGCATGAAACAGAGTCAAAGAGATATAGAAGAACTAAAAATATCAATCACGAGTCTACAAAACCATTTGAGTGAAAGCAAAGACAAAGTTTCAGATCTTGTAGATGCTGGAGCAGCTAGTGAAAAAGTGAGACAGGATCTCTTAAAAACAACAAGAATGCAGAAAAAAATAATCTATCACCTGCAAGATGATACCAAGATGAACAATGTGAGAATAATTGGTATCAAAGAGAATGAAAGACTAAACACAAATGACATAAAAAGAATTTGGGGAGAAATAATTGCAGAAAACCTCCCAAATATGAGGAAACAATCCAACATTCAGGTCACCGAAGTATACAGAACACCAAATAACTTCAACCCAAGTAGAAACACACCGAGACCTACAATAGTTAAGATCCCAGAAATCCAACACAAAAATAATGAAAGCTGCTAGAGAGAAGAAGCAGCTCACATTCAAAGGAAAACCCATCAGAATTACAGCTGACTTCTCTACACAAATAATGAAGGCAAGGAGAGCATGGAGCAGAGTTCTTCAAGTCCTACACGAAAACAAATTCCAGCCCAGACTATTATACCCTGCAAAACTCTCTTTCAAGTTTGATGGAGAAGTGAAATACTTCCACGACAAAGAACAACTAAAGAATTTCATGATGACAAAGCAGTGCCTTCACAGGCTGCTGAAAGATGTTCTAGAGAGAGACCACAATGACCAGAACTCCATGCATGAGAATGGAAGGAACCCACTAAACATAAGAGACTATTAAACACAGATTACAAAGGAGTAAACAACACCAGGTAAATATCATGGCAAACATATCAGCACATTTCAATTATAACAATCAATGTAGATGGACTCAATTCTCCAATTAAGAGAAATAGACTGGCACACTGGATTAGGAAACAAAATCCAACAATATGCTGTATACAAGAAACACACTTAACTCAAAAGGACATTCATAGGCTCAAAGTCAAAGGATGGAAAACAATACTACATTCCCCACCTCAAAAAAAAGCAGGAGTAGCAATTCTGTTCTCAGATAGTCTCAAGTTCAAACCAAGAATGATCAAACAACACAAAGAAGGCCACTATATATTGGTCAGGGGAAATATTCAAGAGCAAGAAGAAACACTCATAAATATTTATGCACCAAACACAGGAGCACACCCAACTGTGTAAGACAAATCTTAATGCACATGAAGAACTTAATGTCTAAGAACACAATCTTAACAAGAGACCTTAACACACCCTTATTTCAAAAAGATAGGTCAACCAGACAAAAAATTAACAAGGAAGTGGCAGAACTGAGCCAAAGCTTGGAACAAATGGACCTGGTGGACATATACAGAGTGTTCCACCCAACCACAGCTGAATACACATTTTTTTCAGCTGCACACAGGTCGTTTTCCAAAATACACCACATACTAGTCCAGAGGTCATGCCTAAGTATATGCAAGAAAATAGAAATTATCCCTTGCGTACTCTGACCACAATGCAATGAAACTGGAAATAAATGACAAAAGAAACCAGAAAAACCCACTAAATTCATGGAAACTAAACAACACCCTACTCAGGAATCAATGGGTTGCAGAAGAAATTCCACAAGAAATTCAACAATATCTATAATTCAGTGAAAATTCAAGCACAACTTACCGGAATTTATGGGATGGGATAAAAGCAGTTCTTAGAGGGAAAATCATAGCTCTGAACTCACACATTAGGAAAACAGAATGGGAACAAATTAGCACCCTAATGTTTTACTTCCGACAACTAGAAAAAGAAGAGCAAATGAAACCCAGAGTGCAAAGACGGGAAGAAATCATAAAGATTAGAGCAGAAATTAATTCAACTGAGATGAAGAAAACGGTTCAAGGAATCCACAAATCAAAAAATTGCTTCTCTGAAAAACTAAATAAATTTGATAAGCATCTTGCCAACCTCATCAAAAAGAGGCAAAAGAAAATTCAAGTACAAGCGATAAGGAAAGAAAAGGGTGAAATCACCACAGACCCAGTGGAAATTCAGAAGAATATCAATAGTTACTTCAACAATCTTTACGCTCACTGAATGGAAGACACAGAAGCAATGGACAGATTCTTTGAAAGGTACAAATTACCAAAACTGAATCAAGAAGATATAACAACTCTCAATTAGCCAATAACAGCCAACAAAATATGAAACGTAATAAAAAGCCTACCGACAAAGAAAAGAACAGGTCCTGATGAATTCACAGCTGAATTCTAGAAAAATTTATAGAAGATATAATCCCCACACTCCAAAAACTCCTCAATGAAATTGAAAAAGAAACAGTCCTCCCAAAATCATTTCTGGAGGCAACTATAATACTGATTCCAAAACAAGGGAAATACAGAACTAAAAAGGAGAACTACAGGCCAATCTCCCTCATGAAGATAGATGCAAAAATACTCAACAATATCATGGCAAAAAGAATACAGCAAATCATCAAGAAGATCATTCACCATGACCAGGTAGGATTGATCCCAGGGATGCAAGGATGGTTCAATATTCGAAAATCTATAAATGTAATACACTACACTAATAGACTGAAATCTAAAAACCACATGATCATCTCAATTGATGCAGAGAAAGCCTTTGACAAAGTCCAACACTCATTCATGTTCAAGGTCCTACAGAAAATTGGAATACATGGTCTCTATGTTAACTTGATAAAAGCCATCTATGACAACCCAAAAGCTCATATAATCCTAAATGGGGAAAAACTGAAATCTTTCATTCTTAAATCAGGTACAAGACAAGGATGTCCTCTATCACCCCTCCTATTCAATATAGTCTTGGAATCCTTAGCAACAGCCATTAGAAAAGAGGGAGAAATAAAGGGAATAAGAATAGGTAAAGAAGAAGTTAAATTATTTGCAGATGACATAATCCTTTACTTGGAATACCCCAAAAATTCCACCAAGAAGCTGCTAGAACTGTTACGGAAATTCAGTAGCATAGCAGGATACAAAATCAATACTCAAAAGTCAATAGCATTCCTCTACACAGATAACAAGAGCACTGAAAGGGAAACAATAGAAACAATACCTTTTACAATAGCACAGTGGAAAATGAAATGCCTTGGGATTCACATAACCAAGGAAGTCCAAGATCTTTTCACAGAAAACTATAACACCCTAAGAAAAGAGATTATAGAGGATTTCAGAAAATGGAAAGATATTCCATGTTGCTGGGTAGGAAGAACCAACATCGTGAAGATGGCCATACTCCCAAAATTACTGTACAGATTTAATACAATCCCTCTCAAACTGCCACCAACATACCTCCCAGACCTAGAGAAATCGTTCCTAAAATTTATTTGGAACCACACACGACCTAGAATAGCAAAGGCAATCTTGGCGAATAAAGACAAGGCAGGAGGCATCATAATTCCTGACTTGAAATTATACTACAAAGCCATTGTGATAAAATCAACATGGTATTGGTAAAAAAATAGACCTGATGTTCAGTGGAATAGATTAGAAGATCCAGAGGCATCTACAATCACACTCAGCCATCTGATCTTCGACAAAGGGGCTAAACAAGCTAACTGGAAGAAAGATAGCCTCTTTAACAAATGGTGCTGGAAAACATGGCTTTCTACATGCCGAAAACTATAACTTGACCCAGCTCTATCACCATGCACTAAGTTAAAGTCAAAATGGATTAAAGATTTAAACATTAAAACAGAAACACTCAATCTCCTGGAAGAGAAAGTAGGAGGAACTCTTGAAGACATAGGGATAGGTAAAGAGTTTGTGAACAAACATATATTCGCACGGGAAACACTTGAAAGAATCAACAACTGGGATCAACTCTCCTTGAGGAGCTTCTGCATGTCAAAAGAGATTGTCAACAGAGTGAAAAGACAACACAGAAATTTTGAAAAATTCCTGACTAATAAGCAATCAGACAGAGGTCTACTGTCTAGAATATATAAAGACCTAAGGTATAACAGGGCCCTCAAATTTAAAGATCCAATTGAGAAATGGGCATCTGAGATGAATACACACTTCTAATAGGACAAAATTAAAGAAGTGAATAAATATATGAAAAAATGCTGCACTTCACTAGTCATCCCTGAAATGCAAATAAAAACAACACTGAGATACCATCTCACTCCGGAAAGAATGGCTATCATAAGGAAATCAACCAACAACAAATGTTGGAGAGGTTGTGGGGAAAAGGGAACACTTTCCACTGCTGGTGTGAATGTAGACTGGTACAACCACTGTGGAGGTCAGTGTGGAGACTCCTCAAAAGAGTAGGACTAGAAATCCCATTCAAGCCAGCTATCCCCCTACTGGGAATTTTCCCAAAGGAAGAAAATATTGTTTCATAGTGATATATGTGTACCTATGTTTATAGCAGCACAATGTGTGATAGCAAAATCTTGGAAACAACCAAGATGTCCATCACATGAAGAATGGTTAGAAAATATGTTTTATTTCTATATAATGGAGTATTACTTAGCTGTAAAGAATGATAAGTTTGAAGCATTTATAATGAATTGGATGCCACTTGAATGTATACTCATAAGTGAAAACCAGACACACATGTGTAAATATCATATAGTCTCCCTAGTATAAGCGATAAGCAGAAATACAAATGGAAACATACAACAACAACTAAAATCATTTGAGTCTAATAACTCAAAG
Source organism: Ctenomys sociabilis (assembly GCA_004027165.1). Classification (NCBI taxonomy): domain Eukaryota; kingdom Metazoa; phylum Chordata; class Mammalia; order Rodentia; family Ctenomyidae; genus Ctenomys; species Ctenomys sociabilis. The sequence continues at coordinate 9,474 of PVKA01009959.1, forward strand.
TGAATGGCATATGCTGCAGGGTACTAATCAGCTTTACTTCTGCATGGTTAACAACCTAATTTCACAGATCATAATTAGATGAATAGAAGAGCCACAAGGCCAGCCAACATTTTGGCCCTAGCCTTTCAAGGTCAGCGAAGACTCAGGACATAGGATAACATGTAATGCAACATCATGAAACTCAGTTGAGCCCCAAATATTCTGAACAAGGAGATTATGGAGCCACAGAGGAAAGAGAGTGATGTTTTACAGTGTGCCTGGGGAGAGTCACATGGAGAGAAAACGTTCTCTCAGGCTCTCACAGAGAGCAAACTGGTTAAGCATTGGCTGTGACTCATCCACATGGATGACACAGACAAAGGATCTACAGAATAAAGTACAGGATTACAGGATAAACCTTGAGGGCACTTCACTGACCTCATCAGAAACAAAAAGTCCATGTTTTGGTATATAGGTCTTGCTCTATCTAAGTCTTAACCATCAAGCAGAAAAGTACAGAAACGAGGTATACAATGCGGGGTCATAATAATAAATTGAACTGTAAATCGCTATGTTCAACAACTTCTTCAGATAACTCACTATTGTGGGATGTTGGACTGTGTTGGATTGTGTCGCCAAGTTCATGCACCTACATTGGTTGAATGACAATGGAGTACTTATCTTTGACAGGTGTAGACAAAGGAAGGAGTATAGAAAGGAACAATCATGATGTGTGTGCATGGACAGTACAGTTGGGTTAGATAACACCAAGCTTCTACATAATTCTATGAGGGGCAAAATTTGCACTAATGGTGGTTGGACAGGATATTATGTCATCTTCTAGCACTATGGGCAAGCACTAGCAAAATAACAAGGTAGAAAGTATTAATTATTGAATCTGTGATATAATTCAGGTATAAAAAGTAATACAAGTAAACAGCTACACTCTCTTAATTTACTTATAAGAGTCATCTGCTGTAATAATATCTGTAAGTATAACATCATGTATGCACCTTGTATGATACCAAAACATTATGAAAACCATTTGCAATGTATTCATTTATAGACTCTGTCTTGTTAAGGTGTCTTAAAACTGTCTCATTAATATTTGTGCTTCAGTAAAATAAAAAATAAATTAAAAAGGGTATTTTCTGTACTGTTACTATATTTATACTCTGATGCTCAGTATCTGTGTTTCTGTAAAAACAATGACATTTTATTTAGTATCCAGTAATAGTGCCAATTTAGAAGTCAGATTGAAACTCATCATTTCTAGAACCAATGAGGCAAGCAACTGAAGAAAAGTGACAGCCATATGGTGACATATGGCCAGGTTTGTACATGTGCTGGTAATTTCACCTTCATTATAACTGCTGCCTGGATGACAGTATTCCAAAATATTACCAGTTAGGAAATACACCTCAATTTCAAAGTTATGTAGCAGATGAAAAAGGAACCCAGATTTTGATTATGTACGGTAATTACAGAGTTATAAGATAATAAGTGTTTGGGGGCTGGGGAGATAGCTTGGTGGTCTAAGCTTCCATGTGGTGATCAGAAAGATCTGAGTTCAATCCCGGGTACCTCATGCCACAAACCTGTAATTCTAGTGCTGGGGAAACTGGGATAGGAGGATCAATAGGTGTCTTTACTGTACAGTGCGATTCTGTACCCAATAAATAAAAAAGAAAAAAGATAATAAATATCTAATATTTGTAATTCCATAAAATGAAAGGGACTGTTGGTCAGAGCATAGTTGACTTCAATCTCTTGATAAAATCTGGCACAGAGGAGGTGCACAGAATAATCTCTTTATGGAATGAATGGAAAACTCAGTTGTATTTCCTCCTTTGAAGGAGAAAGAAAGTCTTTATCATTTCTGCTGTTGATTTGTAATAATGATATAAGATAATTCTGATGAATGCTCACCAATGACCTCATAATTCTAACATAGGTACTTTTATTTTTAGATTCTACTTTAGTCTTCATCTATATACATCCTTAGTTTTTATAATTGTAATCCTGATGATGAATTGTTATTTTATCCACTTCCACTGAAAGCATATTAAAGCTGTATAGTTATAATTCTATGACTGTGTAATATTCCATTGAATTATATGTCATATTTTATTTAAACATTCCTTATTAATATACAACTCGATTACTGCTCATGCTTTCACCTTAGAAGGAGCTGCAAATAACATTACTGTGCTTTTAGTGTTTTCCCCTGTTGAGTTATTTCCTTAGGAAACATTCCCAGGAGTAAAATTTTGGGGTTGAAAGGAATGACAAATTCTTATGGCCCCTGCTATCACTTGCCATAAAAACAGGCCTTAATAAAATTTCAGAGGCAATTTCTCCTTGAGGATTGTAAAGGACAAGGGAGTGTTTAGCTATTTTACAATACTTGTGTGCTCCGTTTCCTAGGAAGAGTACGTCAATGGAGGAGGCATGACATAGGGAGAGAGAGAAAGAAAATGAGACACACTGCTAAGGCTGAGCGGCTGCCGTGTTCCCCACTCTCTTACAGTCAGCAGTGGAGTTCCTCATGCTGGGTTGTGCAGCTGGATATAAGGCTCTGGGGGGCTCTGAGTAAAGGGAAGTTGGGCATTAGTCTAGGACTCAGAGTGAGGGTCCTTTGGATTTTTCCAAACTGAGTAGAAAAATAAGATTAGATTTAGTCAAGGAGGGTGGATCAAATAAAATGAAATATAATTATTTTATGGAAGTGCCCCAATCAGATGGCAAAAGTGATGTTATCTTGTTGAACTAAAGTTGATGGAAAATCATAAGCACTGAAAAAGTACAGAGCTATATCCACCAGTATAGTATGCAGCTAAACTTTTAAGGGCATACCAAGGTGACATCTGAAACATGTGGAATATAATTTAGGACAGAAACACATTGGTATCTGTGCTGCTTTGGAATTTTGTTACAATGCTTTAGGTCATGTGTGGGTTCCAACTTTATGTGCCTCATTGTACTGAGAAAGTTAGCAATGGAAATGACAGAGATATTTGGTGTCATGTACTGAGAGAAAAAAATTCAGCAGGGATTATAATTCATCCACTTTCTCTATTAGCTGAGATCTTCATGTGGGAATGTGGCTCTGTTGACCCATCTGTCACTACTCTAAGTAGAACTAGTTCATCCTTTAGAATTTTTGTCTCCAGATATGTACTTCAGCTTCTTTCATGGTATTTCTCTGTTCCTGGTTACAAAGAACCTTAAGCATCTTTCTGAGAGGAGGGAAACTAGGGCCAGAAATGACCTCTGTGACTGGGAAAGTAGAGCAAAACAAAAGAAGACAAAGCATTATTTCTACAGGAAGTCATCATGCTTGCTAGAACACAGAGATTGCTATCTGCCAACTAGTGTTAGAGTGATAATTCTTAACCTGACAAAGAGCTTCAAAAAGCAATGGGATGTTAAACTCAAAAGTGAAATCTGATAGTTTGAGTTTCAATTTTCATAACACTTATGATACGAAATGGTAAATTTCCAAGTCTGGACCCTCTAGTGTTTTGGCTGATCACTTTGTATTGTGTGCTCTTAAACAAGGCAATGCATTTTTTTGCACTAGAATTTATTCAGTTGCAAATTACAACTGCAACAGCATCATCATCAATACCAACAGCAACAACAGCAAGAGGACTTGCTGGGGCATGTTGCAAGGAAGTTTGAAGAACTTCGTGTACAAGTTGATACAGGGGCTTGGACAACTTTATCACTTTTCTCTTTTTTTAATCTTCATTTTATGGCTGTGCACATTGCGCATGTGGGCTTCATTTCTACATGTTCTAGGCACATGTTGGGAAAAATGCACAATCAGAGTCCAAGGTACACACACTGTGACCAACCCCTAAAAGAGGTATTCTTTCTGGCTGCATCCAATTTCCACATTGGCCATCTTTGAAAAAAAAATATCTCTCTCCTTAGAACAATAAGTTCTTCCCTTTTTATTATTATTATTATTATTATTATTATTATTATTATTATTATTATTATTTTAATTTTATGTATTTGGTACAGGGTCTCACTGTGCAGCTTGGGCTCATAGTGATCCACCTGTTTTCAGCCTTCCCAGTGCTGGGATTACAGGTGGGTGCCACCACTTCCGGACTCAATTGCTGGCTCAGCATGGACCTGGCAAGGCATGTGTTACTGGAAATCAAACCCTGGTCCCTGCACTTAAGCAAGTACTCAGTCCACTGAGCTATCTTGCCAGCCCTTTTCATCTCACTGTAGAACCTGAGCAACATTTCATTCATTAGGAAGATGTGCTTGGGCACCAAGATCAAACAGCCCGAAGAGAAAGGTGGAATTGAGAGAGTGGAGCAAAAAGAAAAAACAGGGTATTTTACAAAAAAAAAAGGAGGAAGGAATTTTGGACAAAACCGGTGAACAGTCATCATAGCAGTGATTTTAAATGGCAACAAGGGATGCTAGAATGTTGGTTCCACTTGAAGACCTACCTTATCTTAGTCTTCTTATTTGCTTTGGGATAGGTATTTGGTGATTTCCTATACCACTGGACATCTAAACAAATCTATATGCTTAGACATCTATATTAACTGTCTACTGATTCTTGTGCTAAAATAAATGTGAAGAATGGATTGAAGGATACCACACGTAGAGGTCTAGTGTTTGGAATAATTGGTCAGTGTTTAATAGCCTAGGCTAGCGTGCCTTGATGTGTTGGGAATTAAATTGATGCACAGCTTAATTCTATAACTTTACAGTTGGTTTTCAGTGGTCCCAACACCCAAAATCAATAACGGATTTTTGAAATGCTAACTTCTGCTCTGCATATCAGCATAATTAAGAGAGATAAGAGTAAGAACTCCAGTGTCAAGAGCTTTTCTCTTGAGAGGGATTTAGATGCCACGTGAACATTTTTATGTTCTCATTCTTAAATGTGGATGCTTTATATCCAGTGACTCCTCTCTCTCTAATTCGTCCCTGAGGAGTCATTACCTATAGTTTTCCCTAGTAGCTAGTTTACCTCCTAGAATGAACTTTTCTGTTCTTTTTATGGTATGCTTTGTACATCCTTATGAAATTTCAATTGTAGGACTTATCAGCTACTTGAAAGTAAATATGAATTTCTTTATTCTAGCAACAGACTAACAACATGCGGGAGGTGTGTTGTCTGAAGTTACTAACTCCTCAATACTCAACTTACTCGACAGTCACTCTAGATTTTTTCCAGCTTTCCTGTGGTCGTGTTGAGGATTTGGACTGAAGTATGAGTAACCTGGGAAAAGATAACAATTCATATGCCTTGGAAATGGATGCCTAATCTACATGTATACGGGGAGCATTTCAGTTTTTCTGCATGTATTATCTGATGTTGAGTTCACTCTCTTTTTCCTTCCTTCCTTCCTTCCTTCCTTCCTTCCTTCCTTCCTTCCTTCCTTCCTTCCTTCCTTCCTTTTCCTTTTTCGTCCTTCCATTCTTCCAATCTGTATTCACTGTAAGAACTAATCAGTATCTGAAACAATAGGGCTGGAGAGATAGCTCAGTGGCATAAGTGCCTGCCTGAAACAGTAGCTTTGCATCTTATTTCTTAAGATAAACAATGCTTCATGCTAAAGAATATGAAATTATTTTTTACAGGATATTAATAGGATATTAATGTAAAATGTACTGGGTAAACTGATAAATTGTAATTTAGAAAAATGTGGAGTCTGAGAAAAATCTAAGATTCTTTTTCTGGCTCTCAGGAAAAGAATTTGACAATGTTTCAATTAAGATTAACATTCATGGAAGGGGTGGACAGAAGAAGATTTCTTGTAATTCTAGGGAGTGTGGTCTTTTTATTTTTTAAGTCATAAATGAATCAGACAATCCCAAGCTCTGTGGACGGTGAAATGAAGAGGACAAGTGGCCGAAGTTGATTCGATTCACTCTGTCAGACACATCGGTGACAATAGCTCATTAGCATTCGTATCTCTACTTGTTGAACAAGGTGAGAGCTTAAGGATATAGCATTTTACATATGCTATCTTGCTTTTTTTCTTCAGACCAGTTGTGGTTTTATTACCTCAACTACTACTCACATACCATCTGTTTTTATTCTAATTCTTTGACAGACAGGCACAGGTCCTTATTTTTCTGTTAGGTTTTAAATCATCTTCGTTCTGCTTTTGTATCCTCATCATCTTATTTTTATTTGAATATGAACTGGCATAGAGAATGAAGGTAAGAATGGCTTTTTTTATACACATGCATCAGGCACAAAAGAAAACCATAAGATTTGAAATGAAATAAGACATACAAAATCTGTGTTCCCTTCTAGGACTTTGGATGTTTGATATCATGTTCTTTACCCCTTGCACTGCAGATATCTTTTGTCAAGGACTGTTTGAGATATATTAAAAATATAAAAAAGTTACATTTCTTATTATATAGGTCTTACTTTATCTTGGTCTTAACCATCCAGCAGAAAAGTGTAAAAATGAGGTATAAAAAGTAAAGCCATGTTAATATACTGATCTATAAAAGGCTCAAGTCAACAACTTCTGACAATGACAGTCCTACGAATAACCCACTACTATTATGGACTGCTGACTATATTGGATTATTTTGCTGAATTCATGCACCTACAATATTTAAATGGCAATACCCATCTCAGACAAAACTAAACAAAAAAGGATACAAGTGAAGGACCATTTTGTATCTGTATATACAAAATAGGGTAGATGTTCAGCTACTTTCTCTTAATTCAATGAGAAGCAAGATTAGTGCTCATAGTGTTTAGACAGGATATCATGTCTGTATCTTTTGCTATGAATAATTACTACAAAGACAACAATATGCAATGTATTAATTATTGCAACTGTTCTGCTAACCTGTTTTGAAACTGTCTCATTGCTATTTGTTTCTCAATAAAATTAATAAAAAATATTTTGCTTATCGCATTTTTCATTTCTGTATTTTAAAAGTTTGCTTTGTTTTAGGCATTTGGTTCTTTCAAAACTTTGAAAAATGGCTAAAGAAGATTTACTAAAGAAGATAGCAAAAGCATCAGTAATGATGCTTAATTTATGAAAATATGATGTCTAATAAAAGTATATGTAGTAAGTTATTCAGTTGTGTTTATTTAATAAATTTTCTGTCTGTACTTCCATGTTGAATAATGATGTATTATGTGTATTTTCCTGAAAAGTCATGGGATGTGAATTGTATTTATTATTTAAAGGAGAATATTAAAGCCTTTCTTGAAGAGCTGCTTAATGCAACAGCTCTGAGTGACGCCTGTGAAATGGCTCAGACACTAGGACAGAGCTTGCATCAAGAAATGCCACAAAGAGCATATTCTTTCTTTAATTTTTTGCTTTCTGAGGCAAATGGCAAGGCAAGAAAAAGAAAACTGGAAGCAGATTAAAAGCTCAACGTCTTCTCTTATTCTTCATGGACCGTACTCATTTATTCATTCAACTTAGACTTCATTAAGCCTGGTGATAGTATTGAACAAGACAAGGAAACCTGAGGGCTCAGAAGCTTACAATTTCTAAAGGATGTAGGTTTGGGGTAAGTAATGGTGAGTACTGCTAAGACTGTTGTTGTGGAGTGACAGGGGCACAGGACTGAGCTGGAGGTGGGAGAGCGATTGAGAGGAGTGAAAGTTCCCGGCGGAGGTTATGAGGGCCCAGAGCGGACAGGAGGATCTAAGCACGGCACAGTTGAGCATTAGTAGGGCACAGAGGCTGGGCATGAGGGGGGATCAGCAGCCAGAGTGTAGGTCCATCAGGGAGGCAAGCTGTCTCTCTGGTTTAGCTTCAAAATTCTCAGTCAAAGTGAAGGATTCAAAGGACTCTTCTTCCCTGTCAGGAAATGGAATAAGTACCAACAATCATTTCTTTTTAACTCTTTTAAAAAGGGGCATCCAGCAGGAATCCATTTGAAATGGAGAAGGAGCAGAGTTAAAGTTTTACTAAGCAGGAATTGACTAGTTGTGCTTAGGACCCTTTACTCATTAAATGTGGACCACAAATTAATTTGCAATCAACTTCTAAGAATGCGGGTGAAACAGTATTGTCATTTATCCTGAGAACTGACAATTTTTAGTATAAGATGTGAATTGGAATAGATGTGGGCAGTTCTTCCTTAACTCTTTATCTTTCAGTGTTCTTGCTCAAAAGTGTTTCCTATGCAAAGCCATATCTGTATATTTGTTTTTGTCAATAACCCTGGATTTGGTCTCCAAATCTCTTACCATATATTTGTCCTTTGGCATTAATATGTGGAGACAAAAACATGAGAAACTCACAGTTAATATCTGTTCAGAAACAGGAAATTAAGGATTTATGAGTACTGCTGTGACATTAACTAGCCAGAAGGCTGTAGGTGTTTGGATTTCCATCAGAAAGCCAACTATGTCAAATGACCTTGAACCAAAGCTAGTACCTCAACTTTAAACCTTATGTGACATTATACTCTGAAAAAAATTTTCTAAAGCAATTTCTGGTTTACAAATAATGAAAGGCAACTATGTCATTACTACACAAACTAATAGCATATATTTAGTCCACAAATGTTTATTGGATAGCTTGCCAGGTACTTTTCATATGTAAACTTAATCTCCTAATAATCTTGTTGAGTAGATTATGTTTGGCACCTTCCTTTTGCTAGTCACAGTGAATATCAAGTAGGTAAATTTTCCCTAAGATACCAAAGTGGTAAGTAGTACAGATGGGATTTAAACACAAGCTTGAGGGACTGCCCAGGTTAGTGGATTAAAGCACCTGTTTTGCCAGCCCTGCCCCTGGGGCACACTGAGGAGGAGACTGAGACTGGGGGTGGTGGGGCTTGCCTGTAATCCCAGCTCTTGAGAGGCTGAAAAGTAGAATTGCTGAGTCCGATCTGTGTAGTGAGATCCTATAGAACCTATACTAAAAATACAAAAAAAAAAAAAAAGAATAATTAAACACAAGCTTGACTGTTTTATGCTATTTTGACTGCCATGATTGGTTCAGAAGAATTCATTTAATATTTCTTAATTGATTGGCACTAGTTTCAGAAATCATGAACCTGTGCCACAGGTCATGAGCAAATGAGGGGACATTGTGAATTATTAAACCATCTGCCTTGAGGCAACATTATTTGTTATTCTAGAGCAGATTATTCTGGATCAACTGATTGAGAGTCCTGGGGTTGCAGACTTCTTGTTTGGCTTACTCTCTAGCAATGATGAAAACTTTCATTATTGTTTACTTGCTTACCCTTTGTCTGAAAATAATTATATCTAAATGAGGATTACTAATGAATGTTTAGTCTTCTTGGAGTTTCTTTTGCATTGGAATGATGATAAATGTAAATAATGATTCTCGGGCATTTATTTAATAAGAAAAATTAGTGCATCTCCCATTACATCTTGCTCAGATGAGTTCTTTGTTAGGTGTTAATAAGCATTCTGCCAAAATGTGGTCTCAGGGTGAAATAAATGTTGGAAATTCTTGACAGTACGCTATAGCGTGGGATCTTTACCAGGAGGTTTCTTAGAGCATTTCATGGGTACAATGTAGTAATCCCTGCCTCACAGGCATCTCTGCTATCCAGCAAATCAGCAAGTCCAGGGGCTGCGCGCGAGCATCTGAGTGTGTGCAGCTTCCCAGGAGGCACTGCTGCACAGAGGCACGGCGCTAATGAGATATTCCCTGTGCTGTGCTCAGGCTCGAGGCCAGCTGTTTTTCAGATCTGCACTGTTTATTATGGTGAAGAGAAAAATGATGATAAATGCTGCCAAGGAGGAAGGCTTCTGTCATTTGTCTTGCATTCAGTCCTTTATTCAATGAAAGTCAATTTTCATCAGATAAACATCTTCTGAATCACTCATGATGGGAAAAAAAGAAGGAACTACCAGAGGAAAGGAAGTGACCACAAAGGACGTCCAATCCCACCCTGGTTTCTGTCCACTGTGCTTCTGGCTCTCCCGTGGCAGCGGCCAGGACCAGCTCCAGAAGCACAGCATTACGGCCTGAGCATCCACTGCTGTGGCCCCTGGAGTCTCAATTGCAATTTCATCTTTTTACACAGTCCCTTGATCCTGGCGGAAGCTTCAGATCCTATTATGGAGCTTTTTGTTCTCTTTCAGTCTGTTCTGTTTGTCTGAACTTTTGAGAAATAAGTCTATTAAAGATTAGAGCTGACTGTGTTAACACCCTTGCTTCATTTCTTTCGGGGAGCCCAGTGCCCCTGGAGTCAGATGAATCTAGCAGAGAAGGGCTCATTCCACGACCTGCTTATCTCCCCAACCACTTCTTACTGTTCTCAGCCTCCCTGGCTGTGCTGCTTCTCCCCGTACAGTTCAGCCCCAGAATTTCTCTCTGTCATAATCTTTTGCACACACATCCCATATCATCTTCTCCATCTGGGTTTTCAGGCTGAGTCCTCTTTGTGCTGTCCTCACATCTGAGCCCAGCACCTACCTTTCCTAACAGCACCTCCCCCCTCACATGTTCAGAGGACCAGCCTCCTTGTGTCAGCTCTAGGTGGCAGCTGATGCAGGGGTCCTAAAGGGAATTTACATTTATTTTCCCCAGTTTGGATGCTGGTTCCTTGAGGCTGAGATTTGTATTCTGTTTCCTGCTTCCCAGCTTAATTTCTTTGGTGTAGCAATAAAATGCTTCACTAATTCTTGGAAATAAATGAAAAGCTCCCTTTCTTGTTCCCTTACATAATGAACATACCTGTTCGCACATCCACAGCTTTACCTCTGTATCAGTCAGGACTCACTAGGGAGACAGACTCAATATCAGATATATAAATATTGAAGGATTTACTGTGTAGGGTTACAGTGGCTGCCAGAAGTTCGGAGTCAGGTGTGGAAGAGAACAGAAGAGCTGTCTGTGTGCTTGCTGGAGATCCAAAGGACCCAGCCAAAGGTTCAAGGCCTCACTTTACAGCTCACTAACCCCATCTCAGGAGCCTGAAGGGTCTGTTAGGAGTGGACAGCCAAGGTGAGAAAGAAGGCTGGAGCTCTTCCAAAGACATGGGAGGCAGCCTTCCTTCATCCTTTCGTACCTTTTTTTTTTCTTTCCTGTGGAATCAGGGATTGAACTCAGGCCTTTGCACTTGCCAGGAAAACACTTGTTCCACTGAGCCATCTCCCCAGCTAAGATTTTTTTGTTTTTTGCAGAACCTGGGATTGAACTCATGGCCTTGCACTTGCCAGGGAAGCACTTATTCCACTGAGCCATCCCCTGGTCCCTTAATCATTTGAATAACAACTTTATTTAGGTATATAATTCATACATAATGTCATGCACCCTTCAATGTATACTATCCAATTTTCTGTAGTGAACTCCTAGAATTACAAAACCATCACCACAGTCAATTTCAACTGTTGTTGAGCCTTCATATTCTGGTCCAGCAGTTCAATTTCTGTTTGCAAATGTCTTTACTCTTTATTTTAATAAATTAAGTTTTTGGGATTGTTTTGTCTGACATGTGCTTTGTACCTCTTCTAGGTACTAGAAAGTCTACTGTAAGTAAAATAGATAAAAATTCTTCCCTGAAGAGTTATGGCAGATAATAGGCAAGATTAACCAAGCAAAATGCATAGTGTTATGTCGTAATAAAGCCATTAGAGAAATACAAAGGTGAGATCACAAAGTTTGGTGAATATTTACATTTTAACCTATTACTGTATAAGACATATTGTCATTAGACCTCTCAAAATACTCTCCCTCCCTTTGAAAACACTTATCCATTGTTCATGACATATTCCAAAGCAGGTCTGGAAGTGTTATTTTGTGAGTATCTTTATTTGTTCTGCTATAACTGCTTAGATATGCTGAATCAATTAATCATATTTACAGCAATTTCTGTCACATAAAAACATCCAGGGTCCTTCTGGATCTTTGGTCAAGTTGAAATGCACATGAAAGGTAAAGGTTTTGGAGTAACACAGGACACTGAGGCAGCCAGGACAATGCCGTGCAGCAGCCCCAGAAAAGGACATCCAGAACGCCTCTATAAAGTGGCAAGAACAGCAGGAGAAGTGTTGAAACTGGGGAGGAGTACTTTTGAGGGGTATTAGTGTCAATGTGTCTGTTATTGTGGTTATTTATAATATTTTTGAAAATTTAAATATTCACCACAATGGAAAGAGAATAGATAATGAGGAGAGAATCTGACATTGAATGACCTCAAGGGTAATGAGACTTTCACCCAGAATCCAGAGGGGGTCAGGCATGTGGATGTCAGAAGAAAGAAAACTTCAGAAAGAAGGAATAGCAGATGTAGATGTCAAGAAGGGAGCATGCTGAGTGTGTTGAGGAAAATCAGTAATGGCAGTGTGATTGGAGTAGGACCTCAAGAACAGTGCCAGGAGAAACTGGAAGACTGGGTGTGATTCACAGCTGTAGCCTTGGGAGGCTGAAGACAGGAGCATCACTGCAAGTCTGATCTGTGTAGTGAGATCCTATACTAAATACATCAAGAAAAGAAAAAAAAAAAAAAAAACAAACATTGGAAAGGGTAGGGCAAGCAGGGACTGCAGTGCCTGGAGGTCATGAAGGCAACTCTGGCTTCTCGCCCAAACCTTCACTGCACGTCTACCCTGGAACCAAGGGCATGTGCTTTGGAACACATGAAGATGAATCAGGCTGCCCAGGCAGTCTAAGAAGCGTGACGGTGTTAGTCGGCTTCCTGTTGGTGTAACAATCACCTGAGGTAATCGAGTTACAGAGAAGAAATATTCATTTCTCAGCCCATGATTGGTTGCCATGTTGCTTTCCTCCCATAGTAAGGCAGAGCTTCACGGGGGAATGAGTAGCGGGAGAAGCCCTCACCTCACGGCAGCCAAGCAGTGAAAAGAGAGAAGAGGGGATATTGGGATCCCACTTTGGCCTTTTAGGGCACACTTCCCTTCCTCCTGTTAAGAGTTTTACCACCTTCTTATAGCATCATGGCTGTGTGACAGTTAATCTTAATTGTCAGCTTGATTGTTGGCTTGAGAGACGGCTAGACAATCAGTAGAATACACTTCCCCTGGGTGTGTCCTGGAGGTGTGACCTTTGGTACCATATGTAGTCTCTAGCTTCTTCTTCTGTGTTGCTCTGGTCCAGTCCTCTTTCAGCCACCATAAAGTGAGCAGTTTTGCTCCTTTGCCATGATATTTTTCACTGTAACAAGCCAACTACGGGCTGAAACCTTTGAAACTGTGACCCAAATCAAACCTCTCCTTCTATAGGGTGCGAGTGTCAGGCATTCTTTCCCAGCTACAGAAATGCTGACCATTGCAACTGAGGATAGAACCTTCAACAGATGGGCCTTGGGGGACATTAAAGTCAACTATAGAAATGGTATAAGTCACAACATGGAAGAGAAGTATCTCAAACATAGAAGCTAAAGTACTGGCTAGCACTGACTAGTACAAAGTTGCTAAGTGTGTGGACAAATACATTTTTTTCCCTCAGAGTACAATCTGAAAAAATGCATAAAAATTTAAAATATCTCTCTGACCCAGAAGTTTCACATTTATATCTTTTAATAAAATAAAGTATACAGAGATACATAAATGAGTGTATTCATAATGCACTATTTATAAGAGTGACAGATTAAATATTTAATAAGGGATTTAAGCCCTTAAAATGGTGAGGTATTCAATTAATGAAATATTTTACAGATATTCAAAAAGATGACATACTTATTAGTACAGAAAAATGATCATGATATTTAGTTAGGTTAAATAAAGTTATACAACAATGAAGGGGGAATTAATTTCTATAATATTCTAAGGACATATGATTGACGTATTATGGTAATCTCCATGGGTGCAACCAAGGTTTAACAAAAACAGTGTAAGTACAGCGGAGCTTGGGGTGATTTTTCCCCTTCATTCTACTTCTTTATTTGGCTTGAGTATGTTACTGGGTACATATTTCTGCTATAAATCAGAAACTTATGTGTAGTCCTGGCCGAGTGGTCAAAGTGAGACCATGAAAACCCAGTAGTCAACACGGATACTGATTTTCATCTGTTTCCTCTAACCTTACAGGGTGGCCTTTTGAATCCCCAAATTAGAAGACTCACTTGAAGTTTTGGTCTGTCTTTTTGTTCTGCTCACTAGCGGCAGGTCCCAGGGCATATCACTCTAGCGCTCGTTCTCTTTCACCTCTAAATTGCTTTTGACATCTGTTACTCTGAAGTGAAAATGTCAAGGGGGAAAATGCTACAAAATAGACTGTTTATCAGCAGGGCCATACATAACCAATTAACTTGGCTTCTATGTGGTGCACCCCGTTTAGGACTTCCTGGTTCTTAATTAGAAAGTGCTTCTGGATTCCCAAGGACAGTTATTCCTCATGATTGTCACCTTTTGAATATTACCGGTGCCTGTTCAGGACTTGATTGAAGATTTTTAAATATGGATTTGTCCTGGCTCTTGTCTGTCCTCTATATAGTTCTTACTCAGCCAAGCGGAAAAAAAATTAATCAAGTTCTGAAAGGATTAAATGAAAGCTATAGTTTCCAACCAATCCTCTTGGGGAGCCGAGGATGCCTGGGCTGTGGTTTGAAGGCATTAATTCTGCTTGCTTTGACTTTGCCAACTGTGTTTCACTTTTCACCCCCTCTCTTGCTGTGCACTCCATTGTAGAATTTTGTGCATAAAGGAAATGCTCAGCGTGTCTTGCAGCTTTCTGCATGTGCTTAGGTAGCAGATGCTGTCAAAAGCACTCAGTATAATACCACAATGGCTCTCATCAGTGACATTTTTTTTTTATTATGGATTTCCTAGCTCTCTGATAGAGTGCACCTTTGATTTAGGATTTCAAAAGGAATTTAATCATGAAAGAACCTCTATGTGCTGGGTGAATCTTCGTGAAAGCAATTGCCTTTTATATCTCCAGGTTCTTAATCGCTCCTTCACTCTGCTCTGCTGTTTTATTCTCTTTTATGTTTGGATCAACATGTAAATAACAGAGGATGATGAGGAACTTTACTTGCAGCAAATGTAATGGAAAGGTGGCGGTGGGATCCAGGCTTAGCTGAGGACAGACTGTGCCATCTGAGGAACTAGAGACACAGGGTGCTGATCCTTGCTATCAATCATGACAGCATTTAATGCCTAAGGTTTTGCTTGAGAAGTATGGGACTATTTCATACTGGTTTTCTCCAAAGTGTGTTGCAAGAAAAAGTAGTCTTGTCCCATGATGTGTTTAGGATAAATGTTCCAAAGTCAGATATATTTGGTAAGTACTATGTGCTATATGCTCTCCTTAGTGATTTACAAAATGTAATAAAAGAGTTTACCATGAAGTTTTATTGAGTATATCATATGCCAAACATTTGGCTACTAAACACTTCCAGAAGAACTATATATCACTCAATAAGTAATTATATCATCTAAGTTTTTGTTCCACTATTTCTTGTAGGAAATTGAAAAGATGAATTCATTCTTTATAATTAAGACATAGATGAAATCCAAAGTCAGGGTAAAGAGGAATGCATTGAGAAGTCTTTATTATTAAAAATTTTGTGGCTCTAATTAAAAAAAAAAGATTACAATAATGGAAACATGATTATTTTTGAGAAGACATTTTTGGATTATTCTCCTTTTCTAGTTTGTGCTCAGTTTCTTAGAAAGTCATTTAAGGTTCATGGGAAATGTGACATTGCTCAGCTAGAAGTGATTGCAAGTTTGGCTCTTATGGCTTGTGTCTGCGAGATGCCCACAGAGCCTCACACAGTCATGAGGGCAGGATTTTCAAGAACTGTATCAAGAGTTTGGGATTGATTCATGGTCCAATGCTGGGGTTAAGAATGTGAGCTCTACACCTTCCCTAGGTTGGGTAGCCTGTATAAGATATAAGGGACAGAAACAGATTTGTGTAACCTCTCTCTCCCTTGTTGCTTTGCTTCAGTCTCCATGCCATGAACTGTTCTTTTCTGTAATGTTCCTCAGCCAAAACAGCCAGCTGTATCTTCTCTAAACTCGAGCCAAATGAACCTTTTCTTTTTTAACTTTGGATACCAGCTATTTTATCTTAGTAATGAGGACAGTCACTAAAACAGTGACCGCCCATATTGGACAAATGCTTACAGAGTACTTAAAATGTGTCATGTTAAATTCTTGGCACTTGGGATGTACCAATGGGTGGGAAAATACATATTTTTGTCTTTAAGATAAAAGAAGATGGCCTTCATTGGTAAGCATTTATGAATTTTCAAACTGGTTTCTAATGTTTGAGTAATCTCCTATCTGAGTGACCCTCCTGTAGATAACAAGACCTAGATAAAACAATTGAAAGAAGACCAACACTACTGGCCAGATGGGCTGGAAAGAAACAAAATTCTGGCAAACTCAGGTGGGGAATAAATTCTTAAGGAAGAAGAGAGGATGGGGATGCTTCTCTACCTTCAAAGCTTATACATCAAGTGAAGATCCCATTGTGCCATGTGTGCAAGGTATATAATATTACAGAATGTGAAAACAGTGACAGAAACCTGGATTATTTTCATTCTGAAGAATCAGAGAACAAGGATCTGAACAATACAGGATCTGGAAAGTGATGAAGTCAGACAGAAGGTGTGTAAACATTGACTGTATGCATATGATATGCTATTGTCTAAATGCCGAAGCACATTCAGGGAGATTCTTAGCAGTGTAGTGGAGGATGAGATTGATACTACAACCCAAGAGCTTGAATTTGAAATTTGAAGCATATCATGCTAATTTTCTCTTAACACATAAATTAAACAACACTCTTTAGAGGAGTGAAACACTGCATCAAGCCTGATTCAAAAGTACTTCACAGAAATGAAAAAAATTAGGAAATTTAGATTCAGTCTCAAAACAAGAAAGTGAATGAAAACCAGCCCTAAGATGAAGAAGTAAGAATTTTAAAGTGGTTTTTATAATGGTACCACAGTACATGAAGAAAATACACTCATAATGATTTAAGAGAAAGTTTAGTCAAGAAGTAAAAAGTATTTCATGGAAATTCTAGAAGTGAAAACTACATTATTTAAAATTTTAAAATTCACTGCCTGGGCTTCATTTAAAAAAGGAGATGACAGGAGAGAGAGGCAATGAGTTAAAAACAGATCAATAGAAATATTTAGATCTGAAGAACAGAGAGAAAATCTTTAAAATTCACATGGCTTTAGAGACATACAATAAAATATAAAAACAATTTTCATAACTGTAACTCATATATTGGAATGCAAAAAGAGGTATTAGGGAAGAAATGATCAAAGTATTTCCTTTAGTGAAATATCAGTCTACTAAATTGAGAACATTAGAAAAATCTAAACAAGGTATATACACAAAGAAAACTAAGCATAAGGAAAGCAAACTCAAACTTCGGAAAACCAAAGCTTATGAGAAAATCTTGAATATAATCAGAAGAAGTAGTGCACACAAATAAGGAGAATTCTGTTATTAATCTCTTGGTAGTAAAAAGAAAAAGTCAGAATACATTAGAACAGAATGTTTAAAGCACTAAAAAGGAGAACTGTTCATTTAGCCTTTTCCACCCAGAAAAAAATAATCTCTAAGAGTAAATTCAGGGCTGTGGATTAAAACACCTGCTTAGGCAGACTCAGGCACTGAGGTCTGATCCCTGCATGCTGTGCAGGCCCCACCTCCAGAGTGCACTGAGCTGGCTACTGAGACTGGACATGGTGGTGCCTGCCTATGATCCCAGCACTTGGGAGGCTGCAAACAGAAGAATGACTACAAGTCTGATCTGTGTAGTGAGACCCTGTAGACCCTGTACTAAATACAGGAGAGAGAGAGAGAGAGAGAGAGAGAGAGAGAGAGAGAGAGAGAGAGAGAGAGAGAGAGAGAGAAGAGATGCAAAACGAAGACATTTTAGGATACAACTAAGAAATTTTTACTAGAAGAGGGCTGAAGGACATTCCTTTTTTTTTTTTTTTTGTTTTTTTGTTTTTCTTTTCAGAACTAGAGATTGAACTCAGACCCTTGCATTTGCCTTGGAAGTACTTATTCTATTGAGCCATCTTCCAACCCCAGTTCTTTGTTTTTTTGTTTTTGTTTCGGTATTGGGAATAAAACTCTGGACCTTGTGCTTGCCAGGCAGACACTTAAGTCCCTGAGCTACCTCCCTGGTAGAAGGAAGTTCTTTATGCTATAAAAGAAATAGTAACCAATATGACCAATTTTAAGAGTTATAATGAAGGTATAGTAGTAATCAAGGTAGAATGTTATTGGTGAAAGAGTAGAATATATGGCAATGTAATGAAACAGAGTAAGTAGAAATCAATAAACACAAATTTAGACAACTGATTTTTGGTAGAAAAGTAAAGACATTTTAGTGAAGAATGAATAGGTTATTGATATATAATGTATACATTATATATCAATAACCTATTCATTCTTCACTAAAGCAAATGTATGCTTAAGAATCGTACATTTCATTGCATGTGAATTTTATCTGAAAGGAAAAGTATATAGCCAATTAACAAACTAATGATGATTGCTGACAGGTTTAGGAAAAATGTAGAAATGTTTTTAATTTACTTTGAAATGTAGTCAAAACACAACAGACTGGTGAATGAATACAGGGATAGACAGAATATGAGAAGGCAGTTTTGGAAAAATGATAGAATACAAACGGTAGCTATGGCTGGGTGTGGTGGTGCATACCTACAGTCCCTCCAATTGAGGGGCTAAGACAGGAGGATCACTGTGAGTTCGAAGCCAGCCTGGACCACATAAGGAAACCTGATTGGAACTACACTGTGACACCCTGTTTCCAAACAACAACAACAACATCAACAATAACAACAAGCACAGGAGAACAACAACAACAGCAAAGTAGTAGCTATATAGATGCCTATAACATTATTTTTTTGTATATGTTTGAGGTGTTTTGTAGTAAATCTTGCAAAAAAAAAATTATGTACTCCTTCTTATGGACTATTATTTTTGTCAGAACCATAGTTTACCAAGCCATGAAAAAGCAGTCCTTCATGTCTACAGCTGTCCTGATGTTTGGAAAGAAGCAAACATGAAACCACGTAAATACTGTACTGGAAATTCAAAAATAGTAACATAAGCTGTGCGACATGCAGAAAGTTCTCATCAAATCAGGGGTGATCAGAAATAGTAAGGAAGTGCCCTGGAGCTAGGGAATGCTTCTTCTGTGTCCCAGAACAGGACTAAGAGGAAGATGGAAATGGAAGAAAGGGAAGTTTAGGTGAGAAGACTGCATGGACAGAGACAATAATGAGGAGAGACCGCATGTGGTACGTAAACCTTTGCATTTTGATGAAGTTAAAGTTTAATTTGTAACAATAAATTGGTGGAACATCAGGTGTAATCAGATACTGGACATTGCAATTTGGGCTTCTCTGTGGGGAGCTGCAGCTGGGTTATAAACAAGAAAATAATAGCAGTTTTAGAGCAACTACTTTGGTGTCTTTTAAAGACAGAATTGAAATCTTGCCTCTAGAAGCAAATCAAAGGCAGTTATAGTGCTGAGACTTTATGCAAGCCTGAATTAGGATTTCTTTTAAAGACAGGAAAAGGAGAGACTGAGTTTAAGACACAAGAGGTTAATGGCTTTGGGTGACAATGGCTTTGGGTGACAATATAATTTATATTCATCAGAGAGTGGTTTTGAGGGAAAGAGTGGGCATTTTACTAGTAGAGGTCATGGAAATGGGCATTAATTGGAGTAGTTTAGAAGCACACTTGGATGCCAGATATGAGGAGCCTGAATTGTAGGTGAGATCCTGAAACATCTCAGACTCCTGTATGACAGAGATAGGAACAGGTTAAAAGTGATGTTGTGGTACATAGACACTTATAATTTATGCAATTGTATTCTAAGGAACTGTCTCAGTTATTCTTCTCTTGTTGCTGAGACAAATACCTAACACTCAAAATTAAGGAAGGAAAACTTTAGCTCACAGTTGCTGGAAGTTTGAGTCGTACTCAGCTGGCTTCAAGGGAGAGCAGCAGATGGCAGAGAGCTGCCTTTTGCGACAGCAGCAAAGAGCAGAAAGCAAAGGGAGTGGCAGCAGCTCAGAGAGCTAGCAAGCCTCTCTCCCCTCTTTAAATTGTAATGCAAATTACCAGGGCAGGTGCAGCATGCACACCCACAATAATCAACCACAAGGTCCAGAACTGCCTGAGGCTTTGGAGGGAGGGACACCTATGCACAAAACATAACAGGAACTTAAAATTACTAGAGAAAACTCAACTTATTGTTGAGAGAAATAGTTCAAAACATAGAAGCATGCTTTGCTTGGAGCATGAAGAATGTGGTTCATAGATGTTCAGAGAAATGGAAAGTGGCATAAGACTGAGGTGAATTATACGCCTCACACTCTGAAAATAACATGTAAAATAGAATGAGTTTGAGTTACCTACAGGGTTCTAAAATGGGAATAATTCAAGTGCTCATTATTAGATAAGGAATCTAAGGGAGAAATGAACAGACAGACATGTGAGCTCAATATGTCTATTTTGCTTCGCAAGCTCTGGACTGGAGCAGGTAACTTGGACCTTCACCATGAATTGTGCTTCTAATACCTTTATGGATTTGCGTCGAGGATACCACACAGAACAGGTCTGTCTAAAGCAGATAATTACCTGTCAGTGTGATATTCTTAGCTGGGCATGGTGGCAGACCCGGTAATATCAGCACTTGGGAGGCTGAGGCAGGAGAATCACTGCAAGTTTGAGGCCAGCCTAGTCTACCCAGTTTGTTGAGGGCCAGCCTCATTTAGGTAGCAAGATCCTGCCTCAAAAAGAACAAATTAACAAAAAATAATATTCTCGTTGTCAGAAGCAGTCTACAGTGTTGTAGGTAGAAAACACAATTATAGATATGGGAAATTAGCTAGAAAAACAATCACTGACTCATCCATAGCAAACCCCAAGAAAGGAGAAAAAGAGGAAAGAATAGAGTATGCCACTTGATTTTTACATCGTTATTTTGTTCCAATCAAAATGTACATCGGTTGATGTTTGAATCTTTCTACCAGTCAAATAGCTTCCTCCTCTTTCTATTTATTTATTTATTTATTTATTTATTTATTTATTTATTTATTTATTTATTTATTATTTATTTATATTTAGTACAGGGTCTCAGTGTACAATCAGACATGTAGTGATCCTCCTGTTTTCTGCCTCCCAAGCACTAAGATTACAGGTGTGTACCAACATATCCAGTCTTATTCTCCCTCTCAGTGTGCCGCGGGGGTGGGGCAGGCATGGCACGGGGATTGAACCCTGGTCCCCTGCACTTACCTACGTACATGTTTTAGTCCGCTAATCTATCTGGCTGGCCCACCTCCTCTTTCTAAGTAAGGAAGTAAATAAGGGATCAATAGGCAGAAGTGACAGCTATTTTGTTGTTGTTTTCCTTCTTGGAATAGAAATTCTTTCATGGTAAAATGAAGAAAAGAGAGGAGTCTCCTCCTGAAAGCCTTCTGGTCTCTACAATAACACAAGTCCAACTTGCCCGCCCATTTAAAAACCGTTCAGTATTTTTCTCACAGGGTCCTCCTTCAAGAACACCCCCATAGCAGCCCACCCTCAGGCCTCCTACCTTTATGCCACTGACATTCTCACTTTTGTAGATTTATATTCTGCTACAAACCTCTTGGTTGTAGCTTTATTTTGCTTTCATTTTTATCTGATTGATTTCTCTTGCACAGGATACACCTTCGGACCATTTCTGTCATAATGAATTCTATATATACCACTAAGTCTTCATTATATTTATGAAGTAACATTGATCTCTGCTAAGCCTCAAGGTCACCTTGACGTTCTGGCCTAATCTACCCTGTATACGTTGGTGCATATCTGCAAAACAGATAAAGGGTTTTGTACCTTCATTTATGTTCTCTGAATTCCTGGGCATCTCATCCACTGTTAATCTTTTTTTTTTTTTTTTTAGTGCAAAAGGTGATATTAACTATCTCCATATTTGTTTCATTTTAACTGAGAATACTTCAGCTTCCTTCTCAATTTCAAATGAAAGTCTCTCAATCAGAATAGAAAATTATGTTCTTCTTGATCATTGTAATATGCTTTTCCCAGAGGTATTCCATACCCTCTAGTGCAACTCAAGGACACATCTGCTACTCTCTGTTCTTCAGGCCTTCACTATGCATGTAAGCACTGTAGATGAATAGAGGATCATCTCTCAGGCCCAGAGGACAGCAGGGGGGGGGGTCTCTTCCTTTTTATCTTCTTGTGTGTTCTTCATTGTGTGATGTGTAGGGGCTTCTCTGTATGTGTGTGTGTGTGTGTGTGTGTGTGTGTGTGTGTGTCCATGTGTGCACATGTGTACATGTGTTTATAGTTTAGAAGTTGTTTTAAAAAATCCTCTATTCATGAAAGATCAAGTAGAAGAAAGGAGCAGCTGCCTATTTAAGTTTAGACAAACTTAGATAAAAACAACTTAGATAAGCCTGGATCTCAGCCCCTGGAGAAAATAGGTTTATTAGTCTTACATTCTAGTGAGACAAGAAAAAAGGCATTCTAGGACATTTGACCTTGTATTCATTAAAGCTACAACCAAAGAGTAAAATAAACAAACAAACAAAAAAGTAATGCCTGTAGCTCACCCAGTCTAGAGTTAGAGAAAATATTACAGACCTACCCTTATGTTTATGCATGGAATTTTTGTTCTGCTCTCCAGGAAGAACTACTGCAGAAACCTTTATGTAACTTCTTTCTCCTACAAAGAGACTAACTCAGTTGGTCTTTGAAGCCTGTGAATATCATCATAGAGAGCATTAGAGAGCATGAATTCTTTTTTTTTTTTTTTTCGCCTTTGGCCGAACCAGGGGTTGAACTCAGGCCCTTGCGCTTGCCAGGGAAGTGTTTATTTCACTGAGCCATCTCCCTGGCTCCAAGAGCATGAAATCTTTGTAGTGTATGTTTCTTAAAACAACTAAAACTAGAGATACCATGTGATCCAGAAATCCTACTCCTAGGTATTGACCCAGTAGTTGGGTATCAAACAAATAAGTGTATCGAAGGAATGCATGCATTTATTACACCACTGCAATAGTCAGGATGTAAAATTGTCCTATGTGTCCATCAGCAGATTAATGGATAAGCAAAATGTGGTATGTAGATGCAATATGTTCAGTCATAAAAGCAATGAAGTTTTGTCATGCACAGCAACACAGGTAAAACTGGAGATCATTATATTAAATGAAATAATCCAGACACAGATGAATGTTCTCACTGGAAAAGTGAAAAGGTAGATCTTGTAGAAACGATTGCTAGAAGCTAGGAAGAGTGGGGGGAGGTAAACAGAGGTGAACTAATGGACACAGAATTACAGTGAGGAAGAGTAAGTTCTAGTTTTCTGGAGTAGGTTGGGTATAGTTCACAACAATTTACTGTATCTTATGAAGAACTGGAAGAAAGGAGTTTGAAGATTCATGGCACAAAGAAATGATTGTTGTCAAAGGGGGAAGAAATGGTAATTGCCTTGATAATGTGATTCCATATTGTGTACATATATTGAATTATTAAACTGTACCCCACAACCTTGTGTCACAGGCACCTGCCAATGGAAACAAAATGGAGAAGTGGTTTTGAGGGAAGGAAGAACTTTTTCATGCATCCACTCATGCCAGTGGTTCTGTTGAAGTAACTCAGATCTGCACAGGCAGCTCTCTGCTGGGGTGCACAAAGGGACACGACTGTGACCCTCCAGGAGCAGAGCCTCTGAGCAATAGCGTCCATCTTTAAGATTAACTGCAGGGGCAGGTAGGAATCTTGGAAGGGATGTTAGAATAAACACTCCTGAAGGTCCAGTCCCCAATTCTTCATGTCAACCTATTCCAGGAGATCACGCGGCCCCACTTTGCTACTGACGCAGTGTTTGTCAGGACTGTTACTAGTCTTTGTGCTGCAAAATGCAAACATTGCTTTTCTTGTTCAGTTCTGGTGCCTCCAGTAGTAGGTGTGGCTGGCTCTTCTGTCTTTCTCAGTTTCTGGACCACTGGTATTCTTTTTCCCGATGTCTTTGTGTTATTCCAGTTGGTTGCGTTGGCTTCTTCCAAACAACCTCTAAACTTCAGGCTGCCACCCAATTGCCTGCACACGGGATGTGCTTTCTCCAGAACTAACCTCATTTAGTCCTCCGGTTTAAATGACACTTCTGCTTAATAATTCCAAAATTTTCTATCTGCAGCTCCGGCTTTGCACTTAGAATTCAGAGCCATACTCACTCGACTTTTTTTGCTGTCTATAGTTGGATGTTCAATAGTCACCTCAAGTTTAATACATTTACAAGTCAGAGGTAGATGTGATTTTCCCCAGATTTTCATTTATTGTACTATCCCTCCAGGCGGCTAGATAAAGGTTTCTCACAAGTTCGACATCTGAGCCATCACAAAATACAGACCAATAGAAAAGCTTATCTCCCTCTTTGTTAAATCCAACTACACCTCTATCAGATTAATATAACAAGCCATTGACTATTCTGCAAATTCTCTTCTTTTCTGGTTATAACTTGTTCTCTGGGGAACAAGGAGGGTGCTATTTATCTATCTATCTATCTATCTATTTATTTATTTTTATGTTTTAGGGAAGGATCTACAGGGTGTTCAGAATCTCACTATTAGATTGGACTAGTAGGGATCCCCCTGTTTATAGCCTCCCAAGAGTTGGGATTACAGGCATGCGCCACCATGTCTTGCTGTCTCAGGGTTCCCCTGGGGGCTGAGCCGGCACAGCAGGCCCAGGGATCAAACCCCAGAACCCTTGCAGGTGCTTTAGGAAGGTTCTGTTTTAAACGTCAGTTGGAGCACGTCTCTCCTCAACAGAGATCCTTTAATGGGTTCTGGGAAAACTCAAGTAAAACAGAGTTTGTGCTATGTGCCCTGTACCCCAACTCTCCAACCTCACCTTCCTTCTTCCTATCCCTCATTTTCTTTACTGTACCTACATTGCCTCTTGTTATAAGACTCATTTTACCAGCTGTATTTTCTATCTGAAATGTTCTTCCCCTTGAAGTCTTTGTTTGACCAGCTTCATTTTGGATGCTCAGCTCAAAATTGATCTTTTCAGGAATTTCTTCATCAACTGTTAATTAGTCTATCCCCCACCTATCAACAATGCCCATTATAGTGCTGTGTTGATTTTCCTTCTAGCTCTTGCCATGATGAGAAATATATGTGCTAGCCCATTTGTTTTGTGTTTCTCAGTAGATAATAAACTGCTTACTAAAACTTATCTACTGGATGCCT
Source organism: Ctenomys sociabilis (assembly GCA_004027165.1). NCBI lineage: Eukaryota > Metazoa > Chordata > Mammalia > Rodentia > Ctenomyidae > Ctenomys > Ctenomys sociabilis. The sequence goes on from PVKA01009959.1 coordinate 34,656, forward strand.
TGACATCATCTAAAGCAGTGCTTAATAGAGTTGGCTGTAAAACTATTTCTGAAAAGTGAATGGAAAATAGAAAACAAAAGGTTTTATTTCTTTTCCTAAATATCTGTACGAGGAACATTGCCTACTACCTACCTACTCAGCCATTTTGTTTCTCAAGCAGTTTTCACAGCGTGTCAACAATTCCCAGGATGCATTTCTTCTTCCTGAAGCTGTTGTTGGTTCTGTGGATCTTGTGAGGCTCTGGGTCTTCCTTGATGGGAACAGCACAGGCTAACCTGTTTCCAGTGTGTCTCTCAACTATCTTTTTTTTTTTTTTCTTTCTAAACCAGTCTTCTACCAAACTCCTCTTCATCTCCTTTGTACTTCTTTAGGTATTTCTCTTTCAAGTGTTCTCTTGTCATACTCACTTCTATAAGATAAACCTGTGAACTCTTGACTCGAAACCTGGGGCAGTTCAAGTTTATACCTGAAAGTTAAGCCCTGTTATTATGTTCTCAAAATGGTTTCCGTTTGGACAACATGTTGTACAGTCACCTTCACTGCTAAACCTATGTGCTACTGTCTCTATTCTTTCATCTTAGAACCTCTAGTTGGCAGTTTTCATGTCCTCCCTTGGTTCTTAAGACAATAACCCCACTAACTTAGTTCAAGATTCAATGAGTTGGTGGTGGTCTTAGCTGGCAAACACTCCCCTAGTGCCTCCCTGGGTAGCCCTTGTTATGAACTGGCACATCTGGTCAGTGCATTCTCAGTTGGATTTTGCAGCTACTGCCTTCCCCTTCTAGGGCAGACAGACTAATTTATCTAGGTGAGATGAATTAGCAGTGATCAAGTGGTCTCCTCTGAGAGTTGCTGAGCTGGGCTTTGCCTCCTCAGAAAGCTGAGTCATCAGCAAGGACTAGCACACTCTTCAGAATCTGAGCACTCATCTCTCTTCGCCGCCTCCTGTTCAACCAAATGTATGGCTTGTTGTCCACAGGGCCTGCTGGTCAACACTTAAATCTCTCTCCTTTTCTCTGCTTCTTTCCAGCATGATTGTTTCTCACTGGCATACCATTCACAAATCAGTGGAAAGTCGTTTTACTTATGATTTAGCTACAGTGCTTCTGTAGCTATACTTTGTTTGCCTTTGATTCATATGACTTAAAATGCAGTGGTACACTTCTTTTAAATAGTCTACAATTCAGATTTCACCATTATATTATTTTAGTTTTTAAACAAAATACCTTATTTCATAAGGGTATGTGATGACATACCCTTATAAAATGGAGTGATGTTTCATGCAACTTTGATTTTTAACTCAGTTTGCTTCACTGCTGTTTTCCAAGTTATTCCGACATCATTTGCTCACTTTTCTTTCTCCTTGTGCATTCTTACATATCTCCTAGTATGTGGTATAACTTGATTTTTGGAGAGTTTTTGTTTTAGTCACTGAAAATTTTCAATAGCTTTATTGTAGATGCATTAAAGTGCACACAAAGTTTATTCACTTGCATTTATAGTAGTAACTTCTAAGGTTTGTGGCTCTGAGGTTTTCATTGTATTGATTAGCTTTCACTGTGTAACAGCCTGTCTCCTCACAAAACTTAGGTTCTTAAGACAATAAACATTAACATAGCTCAATATTCAATGAGTTGGTAGTTTGGGCTGCGGTCAGCTGTGTGATCTTGCGCTGCACCTGGCTGGGTTTACGCATGCAAGTGTAGTGGCTTGTTGGTTCTGCCTCTTGGGCTTGGCTAGTGATTGACTGGGGTTGGAGTGCAGCTGGAACATGTATTTCTCTTCATCTGTAATCTTAGACTTGTTCATGTAGTTGAAGGGGATCTGAAATGCAAAAAGAACAATCCCCAATGCACAGACTACTTTCAAACCTTTGCTTATGTCCTGTTTAGTAGTGTCCAACTGACCAAATAAGTCATGTGGTTAAGATCAGAATCAGTCTGGGCTCTTTCTTCAGAACTGGATGATGCAAGCAGCAGGGTTGTTGGTGCTATTTTTAAAGCGAATAGCTCATTGAAAATTTACATTGAAACACTGTATACACATATGTAATTATTTTGGTTGTGTATGTGTGTGTAGGATTTAATGAAATTCATTATAAAACCAAAGAGATTTCATTACAAAACTGTGAAAAGAACCACCATGTAAAAAAGAAAAGAACCAACATGTAAAGTTTCATCTAATTATATATCACATTGCATAATTTTAAAGGATGATGTTATAGAGAGACTCTAATATATTTCAGTCTAAATTATGGACTGATTTATGCACTCCCCTATTCATATGTCAAGGTCCCCCTGGCTCTTCAAAATGTGACTATTTTGAAATAGGAATTTCAAAAAAGTAATTAAGGAAAAACAAATTTGCATAATCAGGTCCCAAACCAATGTGACAAATGTCCCCATCTGGAGAAGAAATTAAGACACAGACAAGTGTGTGCACAGAGGAGTCACTGAGTGAGGACCTAGCGCAAAGGGGCCATCTGTATTCTAGGAGAGGCCCCTATAGAAACCCAACCTGCCCAACCTTCAGTTTGCATTTTTAGATCTTAGAATTATGAGAAAATAATTTTTTAAGCCATCCAATCCATGCTGTTTTGTTATGACAGCACTATAAAACTAGCACATTTAAATTATAAGTAAGTTAAATCATATATCACATATACATTCAGTAAAGAAATAGGGGGAGATGGCTCAGTCGAATAAGTGCTTCCCTGGGAAGTGCAGGGGTCTGAGTTCAATCCCTGGTTCCGCTAAAAAAAGAGAAATGCTTATTATCTCTCTTGAATTATATTAAAGTATTAAGATGGATGCAGGAGAATGCATTATATTTAGCCTTGCAAAATTCATTATAGAATTCTTACTCTGTTTAAGAAACTATCCTGGTATTTTTGTGATCCTTGAACAAAAATAAATTACAAGCAAAAGGGAAAGGCAAAACCAAAGCTTTGAGGGTGGTGGAACACATGCTTATGTAACATAGTGTATTAATGACTCAGAAAAATTATTTCCTTCAAATTTCCTTAGTTATGTATTGGCTTGAATTCTCAGAAGTCCTTGTGTTCCTTAGGGATAAGTGATATTTTTTTAATCTGTTTTATAGTGACTAACAATAGCTATTTTTGATGAAATGTCGCAACCGGTGTGAGCAGAAACAGAGAGAGAAGGGCACCAGATTTTGTCTGTGGAGGAGAGCTTAAGCCAAGGCTGGGTAGAGGGCTGTCTGTCCATTCCAAAAAACAGGTGCTTGCTGTGGGAGTGGATTTTACCCCAAGGTCGTTTACTTAGTATTTCTTAGTGGGTCTGAGTTTTTTGTAGAGAGAGTCTAGCTATAAACTCAGGTTTTTATCCCCTATAGCCCCAAGACTTCTAGGTTTCTTTGGAACATCTTCTATTATTTATGCAATAATGTGCTATAGGGGATGCTAGAGGTTACAGCTGTTTGTTTCCCCAGATTCACATGCTGAAATCTTCATCCCTAATTTTATTGTTTTGGAGGTAGGGGTCTTGGGGGAGTGAGTAGATTGGGAAAGTGGAACCCTCAAAATCCAAAAAGGGGCCAAGGAGCTAATGCTCACTCTTTCTGTCGCATGAGGCCTTATCAAGAAGGCTGTGTGTGCAGACACTTGGGACTTCCAGCTGCCAGAATATAAAAACTAAACTTCTGTTGTTAGTCACCCAGTCATGGTATTTGTCAAAACAGCTCAAATTGATTCAAACAGATGGCATCCAGTAATCTAAGGAAAAACCCAGGCAGTGAGTAGCAGCTTTGGAAAAACCTTATTGGAAAGTTGAGCCATCATTATTTTAGCTGTAAATATAAAATCAAGTAGGGACCTCAGTTCAATTTTGCATGAAGAGGCAGTGCTCATTCAAAATTTATACAAGGAAAGGAAATTGCCTTTGTATTTTGCATGAAAGATCCAGGAATGAAAGACATTCCTCTCCTCAGGATGTTGACTCTTAATCAAATTGCAGTGCACCGTATCAAGTTTTGAACCAGTTCTGGTGGAATGAAACTGAGGGTGCAGGTTTGGGAAGCCAATAGCTGGGGAAAAAGCCTTCTCCTGAAGAGGCTCAGGTCTTCAGGGAATACGAAATAAAAAGTGTGAGAAGAATTCAGCAGAAAGACTTAGAAATCAAATAATAAGTAATGCTGCCTTTCATGAGTTGCAGTATTACTGACTGTTTTAGTAGATTAAGTTATCCAATGAAAGGCTTTTACATACCTATCAAAGTATGTATATGCTATCTGTCTACAATATCTGTCAAAGACGACAGAAAACATCAATTACTGGTTGTGCAAAGAGAGTTACACTTGGTTTTGATAGAACAGTATGTGTCATTTAGCTGGATGACATCACGGGTTTTATTGTCAATGATTTCTAAATTACCTGAAATTTCAGTCTTTATTACTTGTTCTTTGACTCAAAAACTACAGAGATGAGATATATCTCATAATGAAATTTAGGCCAAAAACAGACCTGGGATTACAGGCATGCCCCACCACGCCCGGCTATGCATTTTCTTTACAAATACTTTTTTACAAATACTTTATTTGCGATTTAAGATGATTTTTCTCACTCTTTTGTTAAAAAATCCCAACCTCTCCCTGGAATGCCAAGTATAGTTGATTTGTTTAGAATGGAGTAAGTTACAGAAGTGGCCAGGAATGTCTGGGCAAAGAGATTCAGCCCATCTTCTCAGAGGGTTTAGTTCATTGTGGATACACAGCTCTCTTCATTCCATACCATGGAACATTCTTTTACCCAAGTAACCCTGGGAGATGTGGGCACTGTGTAAATACATGTAAATTATCTAACTATGAGGAAGATCTTTGCTTCATATTCAAGTACCTGATGGGCCCTGCACAGGGCAGTGTTTCTGCATCTCAGAAGTATTTGCTATCACTTCACTTGAAAGGATGGAAGAAAACTTTTCTTTTCCTCTTTAAAAAGACACAGTACCTTGAGGGAGTGTACCTAGGCTGCAAAGCTTTCAGAAAGTCAAGTTATCATTGCCAAGAAGTAGGTCCGCAAGGGAACAACAGTTGTAGAAGAACAAAGGATCATGGGACTCTTAGATCCTTCATTTCTTGCGAATGACTTTGGGGCAAGACTCATAGACTGCAAGTCATAAAGTTTCCTAGGTTTAGGAATGATATTAGCTGGCATACTACAGCCACTCTGCTAATAATACGTGACTATGTGATTAGTTCTGTTTTGGAGTACCTTCAGAGCCCACAGCACCCTGTGCCTTACCAACTTATTGACTAACAGAATGTTGTAATGAGTAATACTCTAATACAATTAATTTGAAATATAGTAATCTGGATTCTTTCCTATGAGAAGGAATCCTTGCCCCCACCCCAAAGGACTTTGGTCAATGAGATTCCTACATGAACAGACAGCGTTACACATAAGGAACCCTGCTTGAGGAGGAGCGACCCAAGGCCAAAGGCACAGTGACCGTGTCCTTGTCCCTGATCCTATTATTTCCCCAGCTCTGTGGATGATCATGTGCAATCATTTAGCTTCCTCAGGCTTCGTTGTTTTTATCTACAGTGTGAAGGAGTTAGAATAAAATGTATGCTTCCTTCTACCTCTAAAATTTAGAGACTGGATTGAATATGATATCTACCTTCCACAGAAGTTTGCAAACAAAAGATGTAATTACCTGAATTTTATGAGAAATTTATGCTATTTCCTTTCTTGTGTACCTCATACATTTTCATGAAAAGTTGTTTCAAATGAAGGTTTTTTCTCTAATGAGAAAAATATATTTGAAAAACTATGTGTCATTAGAAACTGTTGGGTAATCCAATATAAAAAACTGATTATTTTCTTATTCACAGGAGGAAAAAAAAAGAGAATATGCCTCTTATAATAGTAACAATAGCAATGACAATATAAAAAAGCAGTGAAATCGAGTCTTTTTGGTGTACAAAAATGGCATAGCTTTTTATCCTTTTAATTTTATGGTGATAGGATGCACATAATGTAAAACTGATGATCATAACCATTTTAAATGTACAGTTGTTTGATACTAAGTACATTACATGGTTTCACAACCATCACTAGCATCCACCTCTAAAAATGTTCTGCATCATCAAAACTAAAGCTCTGTATCCATTAAGATTTACCTTTCAGGGCCTACTACCACTTACTACTGTAAATTTTAATTCTCCATCTCAGTTGCCTTCCATCCTTACTGACCTTGATCATTGGTCCTATTGGACTCTGTTAAGCACTTGTGGCTTTTTTGGAATTTTTTTTTCTCTTGCTGGACTTTTTTTTTTTTAGTACTTTTTCTTTTGTCCTTTTGAGACAGGGTCTCACTATGCAGTTCAGGCTGGCCTTAAGCTCACTTTGTAGCTCAGGCTGGTCTCAAACTCACAACAATCCTCCTGCCTTAGCCTCCCGAATGCTGGGATTGCAGGCATGCACCACCACACCCGGCTTTTTAGTACATTTTTTAGTACATAATGTTCACATTGAGTACATGCAATTGGTATGCATACATTACAGATTCCAATTTTTTTCCACTTGCCTTGACTACTTTTTATTTTTTCAGCATCAGATTCATTTGATCATTTTGTAAGAATTTATAAAGTTCATTGTCACATGGGTAATTTGAAAATAAGAAGGTATGAAACCCACAAGATCATTGCATGAAGTCAGTATGCTTTTAGGTATATTGCCTATCCTGGGCTACAATCCTTTCTTTCCTCTTTTTTTTTTTCTTATTAGCTGTCATTTTATTTCATACTTTTTATATAGAGACCTTTTTCATAGAAAAGAATATGTGCATCATTTAAGCTTGTGTGTCTGAGTTACTTCACTTAAGATTATTGTCCCAAAGTATATCTATTTTCCTGCAAATGACTCAACTGCATTGTGTATAAATGCCACATTTCTTTATCCATTTATATATTGAATATGTAGGCTCATTCCAAGATTTAGTGATCATGAATTGCATTGCTATATATCATGAATTGTATAAATATATGGATATTTACACATTGCTATGGTATGTCTTTAACTTTTTGTTAAGAAGCTTAGAAAGGGGGAAAGCTGGGTCAAATGGAAATTCTTTTTCTTTTTGCCTGTTCACAAATGTTTATTCTGTGAAAGTTTCTGACACAATGCTAATGCAGAGGGAAATGTGCTTTATCACATAAATTTATGTTACTTTTTGCCTGCAGAGATATCTTCATTTGGTTAATAAGTTATAACAAAAATGCACAAGGAGGAGAAGAAGTGAAAAGGTCTAAAAATGGACACTATCAATAATTTAAATCACTTCACCAAGATTACAAGTGTGGCAGATTGTAATAAAAAATTGAACTTTGAAAGCTAACTTGATTAGTAGATAGCATCTAATTGTGTTCTTCCAAATTTTTATAAATTACATATGATGGGAGCTCAATTTAAATTTGAATTGATGATTAACTTCTGACATTGCCAGTCCTATGGATAACCCACTACTAGTATGGCGTATTGGACTATATTGGATTATTTTGCTGAATTTAAATGACAATGGGATACCCAGCTCTGACAAAACTAAACAAAAAAAGGGGATACAAATGAAAGGCGATTTTGTATCTGTATATACAAAATAGTTAGGATAGATATACAGCTACTTTATATTCATTAAATGAAAAGAACATTTGTACTAATACTGTTTGTGGACAGGATATCATGTCTGCATCTTGTGCTATGAATAACCACTAAGAAAACAACAATAAGCAATGTATTAATTATTGAAACTGTCCTACTAATTGGTTTTGAAACTGTCTCGGTGCTATTTGTTTCTCAATAAAATTATTTTAAAAAAATAAAAAGGATTTGGTTTTCATTTCATCTTTCCTTTGAATTATAGTTCAAATGGAAGTTCTTTTAGTTTTTTGAGGAATTTCCTTACTAATTTCCACAGAGGTGTGTTCCTTTCCCCCTATAGCCTCACTAGCATTCATCACCGATTGGTTTCTTGATGATACTCATTCTTTTCTTTTCTTCTGTATCTTAGGGGTCTACATGGTGTTTGGGGGTCTCACTCCTATATTGAACTCATAATGATTCTCCTATTTACAGCCTCCCAAACGCTGGGATTACTGGTGTGTGCCACCACCCCCAGTCTCAATTGCCATGTGAGTGTGCCCTGGGGGGATCGAACTCCTGGCCCCTGCCCCTGCCCCTGCTTGCAGGTGCTTTGATCCACTGAGCTCTTTGGCTGGCCCTTGATTATACCATTTTTTTCTGGAGTGAGATAGAAACTCAGTGTTGTTTCAATTGGTCAGTGATACTGAACATCTTTCATTTATTTATCGGTTATTAGTAGTTCTTCATCTGGAAGTGTCTGATCGCCATTTTATTAAAAAAAAAAAAAAGAAATGTACTCTGTCTTCAATTAAACCATAGAGACACAGTCAGGAGCATGTTGGATGGTGGAACTTACCTTCTTGGTGTTGCTAACCGTTACAGCTGTTTCATGTTCAGATGGTATGAGGTTGCCTGCTTGAGGAATTGCGCAGGCCTTTTGAACATTTTAAAACTCTGTATTTACTCTACTACAACTGTATCAGTTTTTTCTCTATACTTCTTTCCTAATTGGATCCTAAGAGAACTGGACTTAGAATCTTTGGCTCTCTTCATTCACTACAGTTCTTTCTTAAAACATCAGTGTGTGTGTGTGTGTGTGTGTGTGTGTGTGTGTGTGTATGTGTGTGTGTGTGTATTGTGTATGTGACTTTGCTGCGTCCACCTAGAGAATTCAGGGAGTTGAGTCTCTGGCTCTCTAATCTATGCTGAGAATGTTGCCGCCACCTCAGACCTGATGATCCTCATGTGGTCTCCCCACAGCCTGCTTCTCTATTTTCTCTGGGTTTTTCTGCTTTATGTAGTCACATTCTTTCAGACATGAAAACGATTACCTCCTGCCTCTACTCACTGAGCACAGTCAGGTCGCTCTCTGACAACATTTTACTACCTTCGATTCACTTTTCCTGGCTGCCTTTCAGGCAGAAGCCCTGCTGGGCTGCTAGTGTGGTACTTTGTTGTTCCTCAGTATAACATCGCATTTATATCCAGACACCTTTTCTCAGAGATCATTTTCTTCAAGTCTACCAGTTCTCTGAATCAATTTCTCACTCTTATTTCTAAACTCTTCTGTTTGGTATCAAATCTCTCAAACCATATTTTGTCTCAAACATGCATTTTGTAACCTAGTCAAGCTATTGTCTTTCTTAAGCCTTGTTTCTACTGCTATTTATTTGTTTATTTATTTATTCATTCATTTATTTATTTATTGCATTTCTCATCTTCTGAGCATCCTACGTTTTCCTTTAGGTACAAACTGACGCATAGAGGGCATTGCGTCCTGACTTTGTTCTTTCTCTACAATTCTGCAGTATTCACAGTGGTTGCCCCAGGAATCGTAGCACTTTTCAGTCTTGAGTTATCTGCTGTTTTATGCATTTATTTTGTGTCCTCTCCACTTACCTGAAAATTATTTGAGGGTATAGATTTAGCCATAGATTTGATGAACAACTGAAAGAAGAAATGTCCTAGGTTTCGAATAGTTAGAAAATGGACACAATTAAAAGTGTATCAGGGATGTTCAAAAGCTTCTACTAAAGGAAAGTTATCTTATGCAATTAACGCTTGTTTTTCTGGTTGATCTGGTAACAGTGGAACTGTTGAGATCATGATTTTGAGAGAAAAGCTGTGGGTTCTAGGAAGGGGACAGAGAGTCAGAAACTGGAGCAACCACCACTGTAGGTACCAACTAGAATGAAGGCGTGACTTACGATTGCGTTGCCTTCTCGTGTATGTGATTAACTTGTCGTGCAGTTCGGAGTCCTAAGAGCGAAGGTTGCCGGAGCCTGTGCGGCTACTGTGTCAAAATCAGTCATTAGACCATCTGGACATTCCAGTGTTTTGGGGAGAAACTTTCTGCATTGTCCACACTCTGACATTAGGTGGAAGTAGAGAGTTATAGACATAGAGTCCAAAGATCTAAGGTCACAAAAATCTGAAGCCCCGAAGTGCTCTACTTTAATTCAGACATGGGATGAACTTACCTTTGAATAATCAGTCTGACCAGAGGTTCTTTTTTTTTTTTTTTTTTTTTTTCAAATAATCTATGTTTGGTTCATTGTTTCTCCCTTTTTATTTTATTTTATTATTTCACTTTATTTTTGGTACAGGGAATTGGACTCACAGCCCTCTGCTTGCCAGGCAGGCACTGTGCCACTGAACTATATCTCTGGCCCCCCTTTTAATATCATTTATTTCTGTTCTTGTCTTTGAATTTACTTTCTCCTGATTGTCTTTGTTTTACTTTGCTATCCCTCATGATTTCTAAACAAGACATTTTTATTGATTTCAGAACTTTCTTTTGATATTGTAAGTTTTCTTTCAAGCAATGTTTTAGCTATTTCCTATAAACTTTCATTTGCACTTAGTTTGGAGGATTTCTAACTTCTTGTGATGGGTTAAATGTTTGTGTGCTCCTCAGATTTATATATAGAAACTTTAACTATGCTATGGTGATGGAGAAGGATCCTTTTGGGGTAATTAAGTTTCGATGTGGTTATGAAGTGGAGTCAGTCTCTCTCTATTTGAAACAGGGACTCATTGCATAGCTCATACTCATAGTGATCCTGCCCATCTCTGGGATTACAGGTGTGCACCACCATGCCTAGTCCTGGTGTCTGGCTCAGCGTGTCCAACAGCAGGGGGCATGGCATGTGATGCTGGGGATCGAACCCAGGGCAGGTGCTTATGCTACTGAATTACAACCCCAGCCTGGAAAGAGTCTCTTGATGGGATTAGTGTTCTGATCAGAAGGGGAAGAGACAGCAAAGCTCTCTTTCTCCACCATTTGAAATCATGGCAAGAAGACTGCACCACAGACAAATAGAACTGAGGATTACAGAACCCCCCAAAATAAATTTCTACTGCTTATGCTGCCAAGTAATGCATTTTGCTATAGAGGATGAAAAGGCTAAGACATTTCCCTTTGAGAATTTATCCTGGATACATGGATTATTTAAAACTATAACATTTCATTTCTACATATTGCGATATTTTGTTTATTGCAATTCTGCGTTTAATTTTCAATTTAAAAGTGTCTTTATGAAGTGTGACTAAAAAATATCGCGAACGGTGCTGCTGGTGCCATCTGACAGAAAGGCACGCTCGCAAAATCACCACAGTGGACCCTCATCCACATCATGCAAATAATCTGGACCTTGTGATTTCCAACTGTTGATTGCCAAAGTAAAAATAAATATGAAAGTTAAATGTTGTAAATTTACTTGAGGATATCAAGACAGCTACAATAGGGCAAACTAACACTCAAAGGAGGGCTTCCAGACTTCAGAAAGTTGTAGTCATGGTGGAATAAACGTCTCTGAAACAGTGTAGAGTACTTTTATGGCACTTTATGGCACTATGTCTTTTAATGAATATTTTTAAAAAGTTAAATGTTATAGAATATTGTGATCACACTGTATACATTTTTTGCCTTTCGTTTATATTGTTTGGTGATGGATGATTTTGCTTTGTAATAGCTCTAGTTTCTGATGTTTTCCTTGTGGCCCCATACATGCCCATTCCTATGAATGTCTGAAGAAGAATTGAAAGGAAAGTGTATTCTTGTCTCCAGCTCTGAAGATTCGTGTTCATCCACAAGACCTTCCTTACTGGTTATGTTATTTAGGTCTGTAATGCGCTTACTTAATTTTCTTCATTTAATTCATCTTGAACTAAAAGTAACATTTAAAAAATCCTTCTGATGTTTTTATTTTTTTATTATTTATTTTTTGGCATAACCAGGGATTGAACTCAGGCCCTTGTGCTCGCCAGCGAAGAGCTTGTGTCACTGAGTCATCTCCCTGGCCCCTCTGGTATTTTTATAAATCATTATGATTTAAAAAAATTACTTGAAGTTTTTTTTTACATAGATAGTTCAAGAGATTTTTTCATCTTAAAGTACATTCATGTGAATAATAGCTTTCCCAATGAAAACTGTACATTTTTGTATTTAATTCATTTTGGGTTTAATTTTATTTAATGATCATTAGCCCTGATTTTGTAGTAATAATAATTGTCTGATATATACTTGCGAGTTCCTTTTCTGTTCTTTCTGAGTCCTTTTGATGCAGGGTGTATATAGCTTAGGTTGCACAGAAAGGTCTTCTGCTTGCTCATGTGGAGGTGCAGGACACACCGAGGCTTCACCTCAGAAGTCAGCTGCAATGAAGCAGAGCAAAGGTACCAGCTAGCGAAAAACATTTGGCATCTTTGTGTTATGCAAACTCTGCTTCTAATCACCATTCTAGTAGATGTCCAAAGATCGTCTTATACTTGTAGAATTCACACATTCACTGCTTACAGTGGCTCTTCAACTCTTTGTAAGCTGTTTTGCACTTGAGGGATAGTTGGGCTGGATACATAAACCTTGGTTCACACTTTGCTCTATCAGGTCAAAAAGAGCAAAAAACCTATTCTAGTTTTGTGTTACTTTGATGTTTCGAGTATTATGATTTCATTGTAATTCTCTCTTTTTTAATGTAACATATTTATACCTAGAGTACTTTCAGAAATCATATGATATCTGTCACCTCTAAGATTTTTTGTAACATATGCCTTGTTGGTCTTTGTACCATGAAAGTTGAGTCTTCGAATTAGAAGTAAATTGCAAACTCATAGTGTATCTTCATTTTCTTTTGTCTTACCTTTCTCCAAGTTTTCCAATCAATATTATATTTGAATCATGTTTGTTCTCTTGTTTTCATGAATTGCTTTTAACTGTTCCTTGCTATATTTTGATTTAATTTTATTCTTTCTTGGATGTTATGCAGTTTAATCTCAGTTTCTAGTATAATCTCTTTATTGTACCAATATTACCTCAATTTCTAGTATAATCTCTTCTTATTGTACCATATCTCATGTTTAATTAATTATCATATTTTTTCTATATTTTAGGGAAGGGTCTACACAGTGCTCAGGGCCTCACTACTAGACTGGACTCATAGAGATCTGCCTGTTTACAATCTCCCATGCTGCCCCATGGGACAGTATGGCAGACCAGAGCATCAAAGCTCCGGCCCCTGCACCTGCTTGCAGGTGCTTCAGTCCACTGAGCTATTTGGCCAGCTGTAATCATCATATTATTTCTTATTTTTTGTTCATTTCCCTTTTTAATTTTCAAATTTATGGCTTTCCACAGCCACATACTTCTTGCTTGATAATATTTAACTTAAATTATACCATTGTGTTGCAGTTTTATCCTGTACTGTCACAAGCTTTGGGTGAGCATGTATTTTACCACTTGAATTGCTTCCACTGACATTATTTGATTTCCAGTCATTTTATACAGGTGGAAAACATGTGTATTCCATATTTCTCTGTAGAATATTTGTACTGTTATGCTTGGGCTTCAAATATCTTCCTGTAGCAATGTAGTGAGATGTAGAATTTCTACTTGAATGGTTGTTTTGGAATAGCTGGAAGAGTATTTACATGCCTTTTAATTTTATTTGAGCTTATGTTTCCATGTTCTATTTTGGTGGAATAAACGTCTCAATATTTTGCTATTTTTTTATTTTTCCACTTTACCATAGGCTTTTCAAAGGCAGCTCTCTCTTTCAAACTTGTTCCCCCCCCTTGGAAATGCCACTGTACCAAGGCTAATGCTTCATGCCCTGAGAAAAAGTTTTGGTATTTTCATGGAGTTGGGGTTTGGAACAATATAATGTTTTATTCCTTGAAATAAAAAAGATTGACTTTCTCTTTTTAGTGGTGGGTTCACTCCCTCTTTTTCGTGGCTTTCCACCCAATTTTTTGCTCTGTGCAAAGGCTTATGATAGAATTTGGAAGATAATTTGGTGGAGTTGGCCGACTCTTTTAATTATATGAATTCTGAATTACATGAGTTTTATAATCTGTCTTGTTAAGATGAGATTGAAAAGGAGTAGGGGAGATCTCTGAGGTCTTTAAGTCTGCTTGGCAACCCCAGGTTTGATCCCTGGGTCAGCACCCTTGCCAACCCCAGGGAACCCCAAGCTCACCAAGCCAGTCACAGACACTAGGCTGGTGCACACCTGTAATCCAAGTTCTGGGGAGGCTGAGACAGGAAGATCAGTATGAGTCCACCATTCTATGTTTGTATAAACAGTACAGTTAGGATAAATATGCAGTACTTTGGTGTAATTCTGTGAGAAGAAAGATTTGTACTAATAGTGTTTGGACAGGATATCCTGTCTGCTTCTTGTACTATGAATAACCACTATGAAGATAACAGTGTAAAAAGTATTAATTATTGAAAATGTACTATAATTCAGCTTTAAAAAAGGTGTACAGCTGCATTCTCTTATTTCATTGATTAGAAGCATCTGCTCTAGTAGTGTTTATAAACAGAATATCATGTATGCACCTTGTACAACAAAAAACCACTATGAAAACAACACGCAATGTATTCATTATTGAATCTGTCCTACTAATTTGGTTTGAAACTGTCTCATTGCTATTTGTTCTTCAATAAAATAAAATAAAATTAAAAAAAGATCAGTATGAGTCCAAACTGTATAGAGGGACACTGTATCAAATAAATAAATAAATAAAAATTTTTAAAAACAGAGAATGTTCTGTGCAATTTCATTTGGTCTTTCAAAAACCTGTGTTGCAAGTTTGAGAGTTAATTCTCTACAACAGTTAAATTGCTAAAATATATACTTCAGATCATAGACTTTCTGGCTCATAAAATCTGAAGTGGGCAGTAAAGAATATGAATTGTTAAACAATCCTCCAGAACTATTTCTGAGAATATTTTATGTTTCAGAATGTCCGGTCTGTGTGTCCCATCTCGATGGGCAGCTGAGGAGGTTTGCATTTTATTTTGTTTTGGCCACAGAATCAGTTCTTAGTGTGGGGACGTGCTAAGTTTCAGTGGTGTGAGAGGGAACAGAAGCATTCTGGATGTGTCTAAGAGCTCTTTAATATCCGAGAGATTTTCTATTTTTCATTGATCAAAATCTAGAAACAGTGAGTCACTTTCTCAAAGTCACATTTTTCAACGAAGAAATCCCTTGGCTAAAATTCTCTTTCTTAACATACTTTACAAAGCCACTTGTTAGATTTTTCCCTTAGCTTGGTACAGAGCTGTTGCATGCTCTGTGATCCACACAGGTGCCTTACATTCAGGTGCTCATTACGTTTTTGATGGATTTGTGCTAATTCATTCATTTTTTTTTTGTTAGTGCCTCTGTAATCAATGGGTGTTATTTATAATCACTGATTGGTGTTTGTGGTGCATATGTGATAAAATCAATCAACATCGCTGACTTCTTTCACACATCCAGCCTATAATCTTATGTCATAGTTTAAAAAATGTAACTAAATAAATTGAAGTATTTCTGTTCTAGAGTTAAAAATAATTCAGCTTAAGTTTTCTTCTCTGTGTTATCAGTCTCTCAACTTTACTAAATCAAATATTGTCTTATACTTGCAAATTGTATTAATAAGCTATTCCTACTCTGTTTCCTTATTATTTCTGCAGTAGTTCCAAAGAATCTTTACTCCACTCTCTTATTTTTCCGCATGTCAACCTCAGCTGCCTTGTCTAAATATGGAGTTTTCCACCAGAGGAAAGATGGTGCTTTAGTAAGCCTGCTGTTGAGGGAATTGGAGTATTTGAGTATTGTGTGGATTTAATAGTCTCAGGAAATTGTATCAGTGTAGTATGTGGTTATCCAAATTAATTAAACAGAAGAAAAGCTTATACCTTTTGTGGCATATGAATGGATTGCTAGGTTCAAGAGTTTTTCTGGGCTTTAGATTTCATGAGAAAAAGTTTCATTGAATATCTTGTCACTGACACACAAATTTAACTATGATATATTTTCTTTTATATGATAATATATAATATTTATAAATATTCTCAGAGATAGGGAGAGAGAGAGTGAGAGAGAGAGAGAGAGAGATAAACACCAAGTAGGATCTGTTTTTAATGGATGGGTAAATAAGGAATGGAGGAAGGGAGGAAACAAGGGAAAGAAATGAAAACATATTATTGAAAATAGAGCTTTTTT
Organism: Ctenomys sociabilis; assembly: GCA_004027165.1. Classification (NCBI taxonomy): domain Eukaryota; kingdom Metazoa; phylum Chordata; class Mammalia; order Rodentia; family Ctenomyidae; genus Ctenomys; species Ctenomys sociabilis. Next base: position 50,751 of record PVKA01009959.1, read on the forward strand.
TGGAGGGATAGAGATGTATCATGGATAAATACCAACTTCTCATGATGAATGTAATCATTATTCTACAAAGTTGTACAATACTAATATAAAAAAATAAAAAGTAACGTCTTTGACTTTCTGTAGATGACACCTATGGCACCCATGAATTAAGTGTAGTAAGATGATCTAGGAAGTGAACTGGACATGTGGGAGAGCCCGCTCTGCTCATTAGACAGTTATAATTTCAGAGGCTTTAAATGTAATTGATCTCTACAGTAACATATTTGGGATGTATTTCTATGGGCATATTTTTAAACACCTATTTCTTTGGTCCCCCCTTGCTTCCATCAAATATTTTTTTTTTATTGTTGTCCCAGCACTGGGATTACAGATGTGTATCACCAGGCCTGGTTTTGGGCCAGCATAACATGTGGTAGTGGGGATTGAACTTGGGTCCTTGAGCTTGCCAAGTGGGTGCTTAGACCATTAAGCTATCTCCCCAGCCCATGTGTGCTTTTTTAAAAATAAGATAATTCAATATTTTTTATTTAAATAGAAAAAAAACCCTGTAAAACACTTCTTTCCAAAAGGAGCAATTATTTTTAGCTGTTTCTAAGTTTCTTCAAGTTTAGTTTCATCTCTTCTAATTTCCCCAAACAAATATGATCTCTCATCTATGTGCTGGCCCTTCAGATATTTGAAAGCAGTTATGTACCGAGCAGTGTTTGCTTTCATCAACTCTTTCTCCATTTTATGCTAACAGCATCCCCTTTTGTTTACTGACTCAGTTCTGGAGGAGCTTTTTAGATCACCACACTGGTACTGCATCAGTAATGATATTCTACTCTTTTTTTTTTTTTTTTTTTTTTTTTTTGGTCAACCCATGATAGCTATCTTTTCATTTTTGTTTACTTAGTCCTTGTACAAAGTGGTGAGAAGAATGCAAAGCACAAAACCGTATGTATAATTTATTTTGATGAGAAAAGAACTTTTCCTATAGTTCACTTGTCAAGGTAAGGAATAGATTCACTTGAATCATTTAATATTGAAATCATAGTATTATTCCTTGATGGCAAACTTTGCCTCTTTAGATCCAGGAATGTCTTCAGATTGGATTTTATGCAATCACTTTGTAAGAGACTTGGTGGTGCCATTCATTCAAGGAAAGTACAATAAATGCAGGGTTACCAGAGGCTTCCCAGATTTTCATTCTTAAATACCAGCCTGATGGAAAGTGGTAAGAAAAGTTCTTTATACTTCAGAAGACTATGACTTTAATATACTCTTTCAACATATTCTTGCTTCTACTTTGTTTCTTACATATTAAGTTCAAAATATTTTGACTTTTTTTTTGTCCCTTTGAGACAGGGCCTTAGTATGTAGTTCAGGCTGGCCTTGAGTTCACTTTGTGGCCCAGGCTGATCTTGAACTCACAATGATCCTCCTGTCTCAGCCTCCTGAGTGCTGGGATTATAGGTGCCATGCCTGGATTATTTCTGTGTGTTTTTTTTTTTTTTAAACGAACATGATTTAAATAGTAGATGGTGCTTGAATCTTACGTGCTGTGTTTTGCTGTTAAAGACCAGCCTTATACTAAACAAATACTAAAAGAACTCTAGCCCAATTATTAAAATCAGAAACTTCTGTAAGACATTTAATCTACCAAATTGGATTTTCTGAATTTTTTATACTTTATTTCTTTGAGTTGGTAGTAGATACAGATACTTGCATTTCATAAGTGAAAGCTTTCTGAGTGTGATGTACTTCAAAGAATGAAATGAATATTCTATTAAGTAAGTTCTGGGGAGGTACCTACCTTCATTTATTACTACTTTGATAAGCAAGACTGTTGTTCAGCTTGGTGCTTAGCTATTGTTTATTGTGACCGTACATATGTATAGTGTTTTGATGCCCAATGTCATACTTATTTTTTTTAGATACACCAACATTTTTTATAATTCATCTGGGTACTTAGTGGCTTATCCAGAAGATTGTTCTGTTCAAAACAATGTTATTGATGTTGTTAAATATATTTGATTGAAATATCTCCAGGTACTAGGTGTTCATTTTTTCAGAAACAAAAGGGACTCTGTGTCTTACAACCAGAAAAATGGTGTAATATATATTGAGGTATTTGAGAAAATTGGAATTTCAACAAGGAATTTGTAATAAGAAAAAAGAAGTTCAAATGGTGATCAAGTGAGAGAATCTATTAGTACAAAGGTACATAAAAAGAGGCTATCTCAATTTTAAGGCATATATCCTCTTTGTAGATATGTGAGAACATATAAATTTGTCTACATCAGAAATTGAAACACTTGAGATTAGTTAAGCAGGTAATTTGGTATGTTTGGGATTCTACATGAAGGAATGATGAAGGAAGATGGAGAGAGGGAGAAAGAAATGGAAGGAAGCAAAGGAGAGGAAACAAGGGCTGTGGCCATGGCTGTTGATTCTTGGAGATTTTCTACCATGGAATTTTAGGATGCTGACCTAGTGTATAGAGTAAAAGTTCCATATGCTTATAGCATATATACACATGTGTATAGCACCAGAGATGTGGAGAGTGTTGAAGAGGACATTGATGTTAGTCCAAATCTGATGAGTCAGAGATGATTTCTAACAAAGGATGGCACAGTGATTTGAATAAGAACAGAAGTATAATTGAGTAAAACTGTATAGCATATTGATTTCAGGGGTCATGCCTTGGAAGAGGTCTATGGAGTTATTGGCCCAGAAGCTTCAACACAGTGTTAGTGCTTTGGGAAGAAGAATGTAAGCCTACCAGACCTCCATAAGTCCCTGTTCCAGAAAGCGGGAGAAGAAAGGAGTAAGGACAAACCATCTGACCCTCTAGGGAAAATGGGATTGAAAACCTCTGTACTATGCAAGACACTGTCTGTGTGTCTCAGGAGAAGAGATGGGCTTGCATAATGGGAGATAGCCAGCTCCATTCGGTGCTCATCCCACCCTTCCCAAAATCTGCCTTCTTGAAAGCACACAGGAGTCTACTTTTCCCTTTCTATTCCTACAGATTTCCATAGCCGAACGTCACCTTTGTCTTGCTAATATAGGGTAAGGCCATATCTTAACTGTTGGCAGGAAAGCAGAGTTTCATTAGATACTTCCCTGGGGATCATTTACACCTTTTCTTGTATCTCAAGTTTCCTGAATTGTGTAGAGATATAATGAAGATAACTTCTTATTACGAACAAGGCTAATTCAGTGAAGACTCAGGACATAGGAGAACCTGTACTGCAACATCATGAGACTCAGGTGAGCTCCAAATTTTCTGAACAAGGAGATTATGGAGCCACAGAGGAAAGAGATTGAAGTTCTATAGTGTGCCTGGGGAGAGTCACATGGAGAGAAAACTTTCTCTCAAGCTCTCACAGAGAGCAAGCTGGTCTAGCATTGGCCGTGACTCATCCACATGGATGACACAGACAAAGGAACTACAGAATAATGTACAGGGCTACAAGATAACCCCTGAGAGGACTTCACTGACCACATAGGAATATAAAATTCATGTGTTGGTATATAAGCCTTGATCTATCTAGGTCTTAACCATCCAGCAGAAAAGTATAAAAATGAAGTATACATCACAGGGCCATAATATTAAGCTGAGCTGTAAATGAGTATGGTCGACAATTTCTTTGAATAACTCACTATTGTTGTAGAATACTGACTGTGTTGGATTGTGGTGTCGAGTTCAAGCACCTAAGTTAGTTGAATGACAATGGAGTGCCCACTTTTGATAGGTGTAGACAAAGGAAGGGGTGTAGAAAGAAAAAATCATGATGTGTGTGTATAGACAGTACAGTTGGGATAGATAACGCTGTGCTTCTACATAAATCTATGAGAGGCAAGATCTGCACTAATGGTGGTTGGACAGGATATTATGTCGGCTTCTAGTACTACGGTCATCCACTAGGAAAACAATTTTTGAATTTTTGATATAATTCAGGTATAAAAAATAAGATAAGTAAGCAGCTACACTCTTAATTCACTGATAAGAGTTATCTGCTAAAATAATATCTGTAAATATAATATCATGTATGCACCTTGTACAATACCAAACATTATGAAAACAGTTTGCAATGTATTAATTTATCAAATCTGTATTGTTAAGGTGTCTTGAAACTGTCTAATTGACATTTGTAGTTCAATAAAATAAAATAAAAAAAGAAAAAAAGAAAAAAAGAAAGATAAGTGTTAGTTACCTAGAATTCACATTGTAATGGGTATTCTAAGTAAAAATTGATTTAAAATATGTGAAAATCTGTGTAAGTTTTCGACAAATAAAATGTCTTATATAACTAAAATAAATAAATAAATAAATTTTGGGGAAAAAAAAATGAACAAGGCTATTAGATCAAAAGTCAGAGGCAAACAGTACCTGTGGGAGAAGCTGAAATTCCAAAGGTAACTGTGACAGAGGCTGGAGAATGGGAAGTTACTGAACCTGCTCTTTGCTCCTATGATGTAACTGTGCACCAGACATAGGTCACCTTGAGTTAGGGTCGTATTGAAAATGGAGTAGGTTTCTGCTTTTTAAATGAAGAATTTAAAAAGGATAAAAGGATACAAAGAAGTTTAATCTAGGGTACCTGGAAAGAAGGCACCTCAGTGGGCCTAGGATAGGCTTCATGATGACGTCAATAACCTCATAAAGAAACACCAAGCACTGAATTTTAAGAATGAGCGGAAGCAGTGATGGTCAAGGTGTGATACGGGAATCCATGGCGATTTTGTACATCCTTTCAGAGGATTTGTAGTCACTGTGAGTTTCAAGATAATTCCCAAATTTCATTTGTCTCTTCACTGATAGTGTGAAATGAAAGGAAAACAAAGAGTAGGCATCTCACAATAAACCAAGGGAGTGACACCAAACTGTGGTAGTAGTTATTGTGTTCTTCCCCATCACACAGTAGCAGAATAATTTCATCGAAGAATGTTTGATGAAGCAGTAAATATCAAATCTTAGCAACATCTATGTCTTGAAGCACTAGTGCTGCTGAATTTTGAGCTGAGGTTGCCATTAGTTGTTTTTTGGTAGGACACTATTTATCTTCTATTCTACACAATGGCTACATGAATTTGTCTATTCAAACTTACGTATTTGGCCAATATTTTACCCAAATGGACAAGGTAACCCTGTTTCTTCAAGGAAAACACTAGATAGTTTTTCTTACACATAATGAAATTTAAGATTTTCTGAGGAAAATTAGAATTTTGGAAAAGTTGTCCATGCCCCAAGAGATTGAGAGCTCCTTAATGTATTTAGGAGCTGTCGGGCATAAGTTAGAAATACTTGTTTGAGGAACACATGGATAGAGACGCAGGTGAAAGTCATAGGTGGGAATGAGGTTGAGTCAAGAGAATGCTTAGAAAGGCTGCACCTGAGAATGAGGCCACAGACATCTGTTCTTTGTACAAACACCACTCAAAAGTAGTATTTCTATTTCATGTTCAGAAGCCACCATGTCCCTTACTCTTTACACTAACTAGAGAAGGTGGGAAACTGTGTATGCTAATGGTTGTAATTTTTCAGATGAAGAAATTGAAACCTGGAGTTTATGAGGGGTTACTGAAATTCTAAACATGACAGGATTAGCCTCCCAACCCAGGTCAGTTCATTTCTAGCACAGAGCTTCTCCTAAGAGTCCACAAGGGCTTTTTGAAAAATGCCACTTCCTCCCTGAGGTACTCATGCATTGTGTGGGAAACTGTCTTCTTTCTTGCATAGGAGCAGTTTTGCAGGCTCATGTTACATTGACTCCAGCTCTTCTTGTCCCTTCATTCATTTATTATGTGGCAGAATAACTTTGCTTCTGAGAGCTGAGAAGAACGTGTCCTCCAGGAAGCCACCCTGAACCAATATTATCCCTTTAGCTGATTACTTAATGGCTTGAGAATATTTTATAGCATGTTTTTTTTGCATGTTGATATGCTACCTTTGAGGGTTTTTCTGTACTTATTTCACATATAATGGAACCTTGGTTTGTGTGCCTAATTCCTTCTGGAAACATGCTTGTAATCCAAAGCACTTGTATATCAAAGCAAGTTTTCTCATAAGAAATAGTGGTAAGTCAAATGTTTCATTCCACAACTCAAAAACACTCATATAAATGATTATGAAATATTCTGGTACAATACAAAATAATAATAAAAAAGACAATACAAATTATAAAGAAAAATAAGCAAATTAACCTATCCATAACTTTGCACATCTTTATGGTTGGTGGGAGGGAGACAAGAGACAGCAGGGTTAGGCGTAGGACAACTTTCACTCCACTCATGGAGTCACAATTATCTATTGGCTTAATGGAATCTCTTTCTTCTCATGCAAGTAACAGAATTTATCCAGTGATACTCACTTTTGTCTTCTATTGAGGATTTCATGGTAGTGTGACACTGCATTGTCATTAAACAGATCCATTGTTTGTGCTATGACAGCCTTATTTGGGTGGTGCTTTTCTACAAAATTTTTCACTGCTTCCCACATTTTCCATACCTCCTCAATTTCACTTGAAGTGAGAGATTTCTCCACCCTTTCCTCCTCCTCTTTTGCAGATGAGATCTTCTCCACAATCTCTTGATTTTGGGAGAAATCACTCACCGTTCCTGGAGAAAGACAGAAATAGAGAGGGGAAAGAGAGGGAGAGAAAAAGAGACAGGGAGACACAAACACACACACACACACACACACACACACACACACACACACACAGAGAGAGAGGGAGAGGGAGAGGGAAAGGGAGGGAGAGAGATAGGGAGGGAGAGAAAGGCTTTTGGCTCGGTTTTAATCATGTGAAATTTGTTGTTACATACTATTCCTACTGCAAGATATCACTCATTTATCAAATTAAAATTTACTACAAATGTTTGAATGTTTTCAACTTGGGGAACACACAGATTGCTTACAATCCAGGGTCTTACTGAATTTTAAATTTTTGTTCTAATTATATTGTACAACAACATTTCAACATTTTCTTTTATAGAAAATTAGTACATTTACATTAGAAGATTTTTTTTTAAATTTGGGAGATATAGAAAAAGATTGCCTGTAACCCAGATCATAACATTGTGTTAGATTTATATGAAATAGATTTTAACAAAATAAATTCATGTTGTTATGTTACATTTTATTTCAACCTCCATTTTTTTTTCTTCTTATACTCTACACATTTTATTTTACACACCACAGTGGCATTCCGCGGATGCTCCGTGATGTACCTGGTCTGCTTTGCCTACAAATGTTCCTTGATTCTTTCTTAGCTCACACTGCAAGGACTCAGGAGATGTGGGTTCAGTGGGCATGGAAAGACTGACAAACAAACCTCACACTGCAATCAGGCTACGTACAGTAGCAGTGATGGTCAAGAAAGAAATACATGTGGGAGAGATGACTCTTCGCTGTTTGACTTGAGAAGAGTAAAATGGTTGACAAATTTAATTAGGCCAATTGTCATCACTTTGTTAGGATGACTCTGTTTGGTGAGCTTGCATTTTTACTTTCCTGGGCCTGTTGGAACTATTTAGACAGCTGCAGATGAATTAGAGTTTGTAAATAATTTAATTTTATCTGATTCTTTTCAGCTGTCAAAACATGTTGGTGACCTCCTTTCAAAATATAATGTAAAAAATACTTTGCTGGACTTTCATCACTTAGTTTTATTTTTTGAAGTCAAGGGAGTTCTAATTGATTGTACTTTCCTTTTATAGAAAAGAAAGTCAAATTTTCCATGTTATTTTGTAAGTTCATCTGGATAGCATCCTCTCTGGGCATAGGAATATCATTGTATACAACACAGCCTAGCACTAATCTAGGTGTATTAGGCTTTCAAACACTCATTCCTCCAAAGTACACACTGGATTTGCACTTTGCTGGATGGCCTTTCAGCAGTTTGCTTGGACACAACATATTTCCAGCACAGCATGCAAATTCATTTACTAAGGCCTTTGTGTCTGTCATTTAGAAGAAAAGGGAGTAAACCTCCCTCTCTCTTGAGATGCTGAGACTAAGCTTAATTGATTTTAAGAATACATTAGCATGATCACAACACTTTAAAAGCAATGCATTTTTTTAAATAGAGGAGGTTACAATGGGGAGTTTGACTTTAAAACTTTGAAATCACACAATGCCAACAAACTTTTGGTTTTTTTTTAACTTGAGAATGAACAGCACACTTGAAAAATATTTGTGTACTTTGGGCTTATGCCTCTAAAGTTAGAATTGATATAAAATTGCTTTTGGAAAGAAGCATTTTGAGGGATTTGAAATTATAAACTCTTTCACAGAGTACTGTTGGAAAAATACATATGTCTTTGTTATCAGACTCATGCGATGTCTTGACACAAAGCATAGAAAGAAACCAGTGTATTTCTAGAGACACATAGGCGATGCAGAACTACCAATTTGTGAATATGAGGGTTGCTTACTTTCCAGACTGTGTCTCTTAAAGCTGTTCTGTGGACTGCTCACAGAACAGTGTGGCGTGTTGAACTTACCACTTTCTTAAAACAAATTGTGCTGCTTCTCTGGGTCCTGAAGGACTTCAGTCTTCAAAGCAGCTTTTGGCTAACCCTTTAGTTATAGCAGTGCTGTATTAGCAAAACAGAGTAAAACACATGATCATCATTTACTTCCCTGGGTAAGGTCTCCTCTTCCCTTGAGGCAAGTAGATAGTGCCATAATCATTTTATATTAACCAATATTCAGAACTGCCACATTCACTAAATTACATTTCAATATTATACTTTTGGTTTGGTTTGTAGGTGATAGAAAATTTGGTCCATGATAGTTCAATTATTATTCTGTGTGCACACTTATTTGAAAAGTCCATTTGTAATTTATCTCTGTATTTCTGGTTCCTATTTTCTCTCTTAAAGTTGGTTTGCTTCCCTCCAATAATAACTTGAAATCTTCATACTGGTTTTCCTGCCTCTGAGAGGAGATCTAAATCAAAACTGAGTAGGCAATTGCAATAATCACATCAAATCGCCTGCTTAGCATTTTTGTTTTTTTTGATTCCTCTGTATGTCTTGGTTATGCTATTTCATTTTATTTTATATGTGAACTTCATTTTAAGGTGCCGTAAATCCCATTTACAAAGCAGAAAGAATAAACAAATTATGAAAGGTAGGTTAACAAAGCTGTTCCAAGGTCCAAGGGATAATTATTCTATAAACTATAGAAACATAAATGGAGAATTATATTATCAATTGCTGTTGTAAGCCCTGATTTACCTGTGTTTTTAGTCAACAAATGGTCCTAGATTCTTTTTTTTTTGGTATTTTTAGGGAAAGGTCTACAGGACGTTCAGGGTCCCACTACCAGATCGCACTTGTAGTGATCCACCTGTTTACAACCTTCCAAGAGATGGGATTACAGGCACTGGTCATCATGCCCAGTGTCAATTGCAGGCTCAGAGAAACGCAGGGATCAAACACCCAGACCCTGCCCTGTTTGCAGGTGCTTTAATCTGCTGAGCTATTTGGCCAGGCCTAAATGATCCTTGCTTTGCTTGCAATACTTAGCAAATATTCTGCTTCTTAAATTATTCATTCATTTATTTATTTGATACAGGGTATTACTATGCAGCTCAGACTCACAGGGATACTCCTTTCTTAGGCCCCCCCCATGCTGGGATTATAGACATGCATCGCTATGCTGGTTTTGGTGGCTGGCATGGCACACATGGCATGTGGTACCAGGGATTAAACTCAGATCCTGGCACTTCACAGGCAGGCACTTAGGTGGCTGAGCTATCTCTTCAGCCCTGTATGGTTTTGATAGAAAAGTTTTCTTTTCTTTTTTGAAGAGACTAAGAGAATAGTAAAAAACCATTTGGAAATGATAGAGAATTTCACTAAACAAAGTAATACAACAATTCAACAATGTTTATAATGTTTGTATTTTTTTTGTCTTCAAATTAGTTGTTCAGATTACCAGATATGAGCATGAAAAATTGGTCAAAAATTTATAAAATGCTAAAAAGGAGAGAACACAATAATTAAGCATTAAATGCCACATCAAATGCTTTTCTGCAGCTTTGTTGACTAAGAGAAATAATGGAAATTAAGAGACAAATCTACATGGATATATAATTGCATGTAGATTTAGAAATCATTATGAAGATTTCTTTTATAAAAAAATTTGTGAAAGAGAGTTAAATATATTAGCTTCCCTGCCTGGTAAATTTTCATGATTAGTTCTATTTTAATAAAAATTTGTTCAAAGAACATGGGTCATTACAATCTTTTGTCATCAGATAAGTCATAGGAGTAAATCAATATGATCAATGGAACCTGAGAGATAACTAATGGTTTAAATGAAATTAAACCATCATTGTTACTTATATTTAATATTTTTATAATTGTTATTATTATAAATAACTTTATAAAAGGTTATTTGTATATAACCTTACAAAATTACATCTATTTCAAGCCAGGCATGGTGGCACACACCTGTAATCTCAGATCTATGAGAAAAAAAGTCAAACCCAGCCAGCAAAACCTGGAGACTTAGTGAGACCCTGACACAAAAAATTATTCTTTTGTTTGGGGAGGGCATTGTTTAGACAGTCTTGTATGTAGTTTGCTTTGGCCTTGAATTCACTATGTAGCCCAGGCGGGCCTTGAAATCACAATGATCTTCCTGCTTCAGCCTCCTGAGTGCTAGGATTACAGCTGTGCAGCCACTTTGAGCTTCATATATATGGTCCTATATATAATCTTGAAATGGTTTAGACAAATTTACCAGTGAGAAACATAGAACTTTAGTGTTGAAGTGGGCTTACAATTTAATTTACTCTAACTCTTTTTATTCTTATGTGGATAAAACCAGCATGGCATACGGAAAGTAACAATACAATGTTTTTTTTTCCCATTTATCTTTTTATTAATATATCTTTTTTGTTAAAATACCTACTGCAGGATCACAGGCTGACAGTTGTCACTTTTATGGAATACAGAGAGTTTTTCAACATAGGTTATCACCTACTGACTCATTTGCATGTCCATCCCTCATGGGATATTCAAATTTTCATTTTGCTTTAAAGTTAACAAGCTTTCCCTCTTTTCCCCTCATAGCATCTCTAGTTCTGACTGGGAGGAAGGAGCAGAGAGGGAGGAAAATCCTTTCTGGTGTGGTTCTTTATTGTTATTTTTTTTTTTTTTTTTTTTTTGTCTAGTTGTGTCCCTAAAGCCTCATGCAGTTGTAGGGCAAACTTCTAGAGTTTGTGATTAATTCATAATCCACTGGAATTATGCATATGAATACTGCTGGGATTATGTGTATAAATCCTGCTGGGATCAGGGGTTTGAGTGCTACACCTAGCTTGGGGTGGATAGCCCGAATGCAACATAAGGAAGACAGACTTGCTCTCTGTAGCTGTTGTTGACACTGCTTCTGCCCTTGTGCTCTTGCTATTTTGCTGTTCTTTTTTTTTTTTTTTTTTTTGCTGCCATGAGCTGCTGCCCTCTTCCATGTGGCAGTATGCCATGGAGGCAGCTGAATATGGACTGAAACCTTCACAAACTGTGAGCTAAATAAACCATTACTTCCTTAATTTTGGGTGTTGGGTATTTGTCCCAGCAATGAGAGAAGAGTAACTGAGACATTTATACTTGTTCTCTAGACTTGGTGGGTGACAAACACTTACTGTCTTTCTTATGGATTTTTTTAATGAATTTCTCAGAGATCCCTTCCACCACTAAAGATTCATCAGCTAATGGTCTGTGGAGAAGAGGAACAAAAGAATCTCTCCTTTGTTGGTCATTTGGTTCACATTTTCTGTTTCTTTCTCCCTGTATAGTTCCACAGCATGATGGAATCCTATTCCTGCACACTCTGACAATGCTGATCGACCTGGACACCCAAGTAGTTTGTGACTCACCCGTATCTTTTCCTTTAAGATCTCTTGCTAAGTGTCCAATGCCAGGGCAAGATGTTCTTGAAATACAGCAAAAATGCACTGTACTCATGTTAAGCATGTTTTTGCTGGTGTGAGTGGGTTCCCCACATCCTTTTGTTGAGTTAAAAACTTGAAGATACCATAATTCTTTCGTGTTTTAATCCAGGAATGTGAGAAAAATCTATGGGCAAAGTTGCAGCAACTGAGTCTTCTGGAGTCACGTGGTATGTCAGAAGTTATGCAGCCATGACAGCAGAACAAGAATGCAAAAGTCCTCAGTTAGGCATTGTAGGAAATGCACAGGTAGCAGGGCTATACAGGTTAGCAAATTGATAGGTGCACTAAGGCCTTTACTGCATGAAGCATGAAATCTGGAAAAAATGTTAATTGGGCAAAAAGTACACATTGAAATACATGACTTTAAGTCACAAAGGTAAATGGGAGATGAATTATCACAGTGGTTTAATGGGATAGAAGTGAAATTGATGGCACTATACAGCCGAGTCATGTTTGTTGGAAGTAGGTAATATTTGAAATGGATGGAATTTAAGGTTCATTTTTAGATGATGTAATGGTATATGAATGTGCTGTTTAGTCTTGGAGGTGATTGCCAGATGAATTAAAAATGTAAACTGTCAGAAGGGTAAAACAGTTTCTTATGAATGTGGGTGGGAAAAACAAATTGGGGGCTGATTGTATTTTATTAGAGATTTCCTACATTCCTTATTCTTGTATTTGTTTAAATTTGTTTTTATTAGTATATGTCAGCAGTAATACTATTTACATTCATTGTGAGCAGTTCATACATGAACATAGCACATCTCACTTCTTTCCATGGGCTGGGGAGATAGCTTGGTGATCTAAATGCGAGCCTAGAAAGTGCAAGGACTCAGGTTTGATCACTGGTATCACATGCCATGCTGGTCGTAGAACCCACATGCACCATGCCAGCCACTGGGACTGGGTGTGACGGTACACAGCTATAATCCCAGTGCTTGGGAGGCTGAGACAGGAAGATCACTATGAATCCAAACTGTATAGCGAGTACCAAATAAATACATAATCAATTCTTTGCATGTCCCCTTTCCCTTTCCTCTTTATTCCTCTACTAAAAACCTAAAGCCTAAAATTATTATGATGGTCTAAAATTTGAAAATGTGCAAGTGACAATATTACTTAAAAGGAAGAAAATGATTAATGAGGTAAATTATTGACATGAGACCTTAAAATGGTGTAAAGTTATAGTATACTACATCATGTGACATGATACTACCATAGGTACCTTTAAAAAATAAAAGAAACAGAATAATACTAAAAAGAGTTTAGTGCACCTAATTATCTATTTTTTAGAAATTTTTATTCCTTATAATGAGAAAAAAGATAAAATAGCAATGAATCAGTTTTAAAACAGGTTAGTTAGTAGGACATTTACTGTAATTAATACTGTTGCATATTGCTGTTTTTATAGTAGTTATTTAGAGGAAAAGATGCAGACATGATATCTTGTCTAAACAATATTAGTACATACTTATTCTCAGTGAACGAAAAGAAAATAGCTGTATATCTATCCTAATTCTCCTGTGTACACATTTTTCCTTCCCTTTTTTCCATAGCAAAACTGTCCTTTGTTTATACTTTTGTGAAGTTAGTAACGCATGACACCAGGTTGCTCGGCAGCTGATAGCTAACCTTAACCAGACAGGATGCTCAACTAAGGAGTAAGGTTGATTGTACGCTTCAGGCACCGTGCCAAGTCCCACCTACATATATTTGGTAGATTTCCTAGCCTTGTGGCTCCAATAAATCCTCTTTTTTATTGTTTTGTTTTTTTCATAGATGGGTGTTCCACTACAGTTAGAAAAGGTATATTTGGAGAAAACTATAAAGGACCTTTTCATACTCAAAACCAGTCCAAAGATGTAGGTACTTGAATTCAGCACAATGACACAATATAGTCCAATAGTCCATAATAGTAGTGAGTTATTAGCACAACTGGCAAATGCACAAAGTTGTTGACTTGAGCCTTTTACAGCTCAGCATATTAATATAGCTTTACTTTTTACTAATGGATACACTTTTCTGCTGGATAGTTAAAGCAAGACCTATAGAACTAAAAATGTAACTTCTGTATCTGACAAGATCAGACAAATCCCCTCAGGGTTTACCCTGAATCCATGTACAGCATCTTATAGATCGTTTGTCAGTGGCAGCCATCTGGATGAGACATGACCATTGCCTGACCAATTTGCTGTTTGTGAAACCCTGAGAGAATGTGTTCTCTGTAGGTGACTCTCCTGAGGCACACTATCCCTCATAAATCCCTTTCCTCTGTGGTCACAAAATCTCCTTGATCTGGAAATTTGGGACATCACTGAGTTATAGGATGTCACAGCACAGGTTCTCATGTTCTGAGTCCTCACTGACCTTGAATGGCTAGGGCCAAAATTTTGGCTATCCTTGTAGCCATGGTTTTAGTATTACACATTGCTATTCTCAGTGTAGTTGCTTAGTTCAGCATATAGAATTAGTCAGGTTGAGAATTCTACCCATTAATGCTACTTTCAAAAACTTGGTGGAGATTCTTAGGATCATTGCCTTAATCATCTTGTATAAAGAAATGTATGGCTTTGCCTTACCATATTTTCTAACTTTTCTCCTTTCCCTTCATTGTTTAATACTTAAGTTCTTGTTTTCCATGTAAGTGTGTTGTACCCTTCAATTTTTGTTTGTTCTTTTGAGTTCTTACACTACAGAGACTATACAATATTTACATATGTGGGTCTGGTTTATTTCACATATGAGTGTGTCTTGAAGTTGCATCCACTTATATATGAAGGCTTCAAGTTTATTTTTTTATTTTTTTTATTTATTTATTTATTTTTATTTTTATTTTATTTTTTTTATTTTTCCATTTATTTTTATTTTATTGAAATACAAATGTCAATCAGACAATTTCAAAACACCATAACCATACAGAGTCAATGAAATAATACATTGCAAACTGTTTTCATAACGTTTTGGTATTGTACAAGGTGCATACATGATATTATATTTACAGGTTTTTATATAGCTGAATTATATCAAAGATTCAATAATTATTTACCTAGTGGATGACCATAGCACTAAAAGCCAACATAATATCCTGTCCCACCACCAATAGTGCAGATCTTGCCTCTCATAGAATTATGTAGAAGCACAACGTTATCTATCCCAACTGTACTGTCTATACACACACATCATGATTTTTTCTTTCTACAACCCTTCCTCTGTCTACACCTGTCAAAAGTGGGCACTCCATTGACATTCAACTACCTTAGGTGCTTGAACTCAACACCACAATCCAACACAGTCCAGCATTCTGCAACCATAGGGAGTTATTCAAAGAAATTGTCGACCATATCCATTTACAGCTCAGCTTACTATTATGGGCTCACGATGTATACTTCATTTTTATACTTTTATACTTTTCTGCTGGATGGTTAAGACCTAGGTAGATCAAAACTTATATACCAACACATGAACTTTATATTTCCTATGTGGTCATTGAAGTCTTCTCAGGGTTTATCTTGTAGTCC
>PVKA01009960.1:0-66223 GCA_004027165.1 Ctenomys sociabilis
CACAACAAAATTGAAGGACCTAAATTTGTAGCAAATTCTGTGGCAGTTAAAAGTTGAGCTGCTATAGTAAAGTACTGGGCATTCTCAATACTTGAATAATGGAACATGTGCACAGGGAAATAGCATTGCACTTTAAGCACTGTACTATAAGTGAAAATGCAATGTCTTCAATAAAAATATTTAAATTGGCAAAAAAAAATGATTACTTATCACTGTTACATCCCTTTTATTGTAATTCATTTGTTCACAAGCTTGATTTTTCCCGTGATTCTGGAAACTGAATTGAATAAGAACGGAGTCAAACTCAATGGTTATTGACCTTATGGGAAAATTTGATGTGTTTTACAGCCAGTTCATGAACTAAGGTAGCACATTTCATTGATATTGTACATTGACTACCATTTGTGTAAATATCACTTCTACACACTGTACTTGAGTCATAATAACTTTGTAGTCAATTCTATAAACCAACAACACTAAAAAATATGTGCTAAAAAGTTAATTAAAGCCACATTACACCTTGATGTCAAGGATAGAGTAGCTAAAATACAGAATTTACCATACCCACTGCCTAAGATATAATAAAATATCATCAAGCAGAATGCCATAGGTAAGTGAAGAGCAGCACTGTGGGAGTCTCAGCTCCTTGCTTGGCAGGAACTGCAAACCCAGACAATTTAATTTCAAGACAGTTAGTGACAAATAAAAACATTGGAACCAAGAAAAGCAAGAAATATTCACACAGATTCTCACCAGTGCTGTTCTTGGGTTGCATCAGAAATAACCACAAGGGAAAGTAAGGGAAAGAGGGAGGAAGTAAGGGAGGGAAATAGAGGGAAGAAGAGACACAAAGAGACACAGGCAGAGGTAGAGGCAGAGGAATCCTTTGCAATATGGGTACAGGAAGTTAAGCACAATATTGAGGGTGGATGCTGAGCACTGCTGTGCTGCAGAATAGGGCCAAGAGAAGAAATAATAATTCCAAACTAGTTTCCTTAGTGCTCTTCTAAAACTAATATATGATAATTCGAGTTGGGTTTCATAATATGCATGAGAAGTACACATCAGGTCTGAGGCTGCATCAGCAATTTTATCAGGTGAGACAGTGGAATTTTTAAAAGCTTAAAAGCAAAAAAAATCCAGATCATTACCTCAAATGCTTCCAGAAAAGGGAGATATCATTCCTGCCTTACTTAGTGGGAAATGGAGCATGGTACTTTCTCTGCAGAACTGATTTTGTTCTTATGCTATTTTCAAAGTGTGCTATAATTTCCAGACACAGTAAATATTTAGATTTCACAGGCTACATAACCAGAGGTCCCAAAACAGATTGATTCCTGAAATGGACAGGCTTATATCTGAGGCCCCACTGCCTTTGAATCCTCTTCAAATCCTTCCTATCTTAGGTCCTGGCAGCTGTCTGCACTGATTCCTAACAGGACCTAAATGGGTCTAAAGCACATTCTTTAATTTGCGTATTTTAAGGAAAGATTAAAAAAGAAACACCTAATTCAAAGGAAAACCACAAAAAATGATGGCAGTTATTCAAAAGCACCAAGTTGGTGGAGACGAATATATAGAGTATTTGAACTCTTAATCCTTAAATGGAAAGAAGACCTAGAATCGGTTCACAGCTTTCAATCATACAACAGATTCCTTATTTGGTATCATTAGTTCCTAGGTATCCAAAGACATCCTATTCTCATCTCTGCACCGGAGAAGAAAGAGGAAAAACAGAAGGGGGAGAAGGAGGGGGAGAAGGTGGAGGAGAAAGAGGGGGAGAAGGAGGGGGAGAAAGAGTTGTTGTTGATGATGATGAAATGCATTGGAAAATTCTCCAAAAGGAAACCAGATAAGAACAAATTTCATTAAAAACTTCCTTTATAAAGAACCTTGGATAAGTCCTACAATAAAAGGAGAGCAATATTTTGCATCAAGCAAAACAAAATCATGAATATACATTGATTTTTATTTTAAAAGATATTCTATTCCTAATGTAGATTAAGGAATAGTGCAAGTACTCTTAAACTATTAAATTTTACAACAGAAATTAGGAAGCTTAACCCCACAGGGTTAGAGTTCTCCATTGACTTTCCCAGACTACAACCATATGATATTTATATTACAAATTTATGCTCAGCATTTGTTATTTCATGATAGCCCACTCTTTCTGGAGTGAGGTAGAATCTCAGTATTGTGTTAATGTGCATTTCTCAAATGTGCAGTGATGCTGAGCATTTTTTCATATGTATGTGTGAGGTAGGATGTATGTGTGAATAAAGCAGTAGCTTTTCAACAAAAAAGAATAGTTCTCATGCATACCAGAAGGCATGAATATTATAGTTTGGGTCTGGATGTTTCCCCAAAGACTCATGTCAAGGGCAGGGGCTCATTAGAGGTGCCTGACTATAGAGACTGTGATTGATTCACAGTCCAATGATGGGATTAAGATTGTTAGTTATGTACTCTGCTAGGGTAGGCTGTCTGTATACAATACACAGGACAGAAACAATTTTGTCTCTTCTTAGATGTTGTTGCTTTTGCTGTCTTCTGACTCCATGAACTATTGTCCTTCTGCCATGTACCACCCTGCCTTAGAGCTAGCTGATTATGGACTGCAACCTGTACAAACCATGAAATAAATCAACGTTCCCCCCACTAACCTTGGCTGTTGGGTATTTTGTTTCAGCAATGAGAGAAAAGTAAGACACACATAAAGAAATAAAAAACTTATTTATGGTTAAATTATTCCTTTTCAAAATCAAGCCACAGTTTTAAGGAATTTGAGTTTTTTCTTACTGGAAAAAATAGGTATGAGAGAGCTACAAGTAAGTGGACTGAAAATAAAACCAAGAACCTATAAAAACAGTCAAGAGAATAGAAGCAGAAAACTTGGGGTTAAAACTTTGTACAGCAAGCTCTTTTCCTGAAACTTTATTGTACAGCATTGCTTTTTCATTTTTTAAAAAACAATTTTATCAGTATATATTTTACACACATAATGATCACATTCATCATAGGGAATTTGTAGTTGGACATAACATATCCTAGTTCGTTTTTTCTCCATTGCCCTCCCTTCCATTCAATCGTTGTTCCCTTCCCTGTTTGCAAAATTTCATGTGTATTTTTTCCTTCTATTACTTTAAGTTTTTTAAATCCCCAATTCCCTTCCTTTCATTCTCCATTCACCTCCCTTGTTCCACTTCCCACTTGAATATTTTCTTTCTGTTTTTCAATATCTATCCTTTATTTTGGTTCTTTCTTGCATTTAGCTTTTTCCACACAATGGAAACAACTGGTATTTAAACACACATGTGTCTCATCTATTTAAATTAATTTATATTATCAAAATAATCCATTTACCTGAAAATGGCTCAAGCATATCCTTTTATATGGCACAAAAATATTTGTACCAACTTATGCTCCCAACAAAAGTGGAGAAAGTTGCCTTTTTCCCTACAGCCTCACCTCCATTTACTAGTGGATGATTTCTTGATGATATCCATCCTTTCTGTAGCGAGATGAAATCTCAGTATTGTGCTAAGTTGAATTTCTTGAATAGCCAGTGATGTAGCACATTTTTAATATATTTATTTTCTGTTTATATTTCTTTATCTGAGAAGTATGTATTCACTTCAAACACCCATTTCTTTATTTGTTCTTTAAAGCTAGATGGCTCTGATATTTGAGTTCTTATATAGTCTAGATATTAATCCTTTCAGGAGTACATCAGCATCTCACATAAGACTGTTTCAACTCAACCTCTCCAAGAACATGATATAAGATTCATTTAGCAGTCCAAGATTTTTCCATTGTGTCTAATATTTAATTGCCTTAGAAAATTTCTGTGGGCCTTCAAACAAAATCAATATATGCTCATATTGGGTTGTGGGAAGACAAAACAGAAAATAAACTACACCATCTGATTAATATTAGTTATTGGAACTTTGCATTTTCTGTGTAAAGGTTATAAAATGCATGATTCGTATAAGAAGAAGGAAACAACCAAGTCCAGCCAAGGAAATAAATATCTAGGATGGTAACAATTGTATTATTTCTTAAGCAGATTAAATTCAATGCTAAATACTGTAATATACAATGAAGGTAACAAAAGGAGTTAATTACAGTGTTTCTGTGTTCATACTTCCTTAATTCTGAGAAAAATATGTAAACAACATTTTTAATCTATTCTTAGGAGGAATTAACAATATAAAAAAGGCATCAAGCAAGCAGTTATCTTACCTGGGAATCAATTATATTTCTACTAATAAAATAAATTAATAAACTCTAAAGCAGATTCCTTTAATTTTAAATTTTCTTTTAGCTTGCTGCTATATCCTGAAAAGTGTTGGTTAAACAGTAACTGTCTTGAGGAAAATGTTGTACTTGGTAGAAATCCAGCACATATTCTACCTAGGAGAGCTAGAGGAAAGCATTTGTAGAGCTCAATACCCTTTGCAATTAGAAGAGATGGAAACATTTAATCTACCTGCAGTTATGGAAGGGCGTGGCTCTGCACCTCCTCATACTATCACAGGTGGACCCACTGTGCTCCCAATCTTTCAAAATATGTATTTAGTATAAAAGAAACAGGGAAAGATGTTCTGTGGATATGAATCTAGCATGTGCTCTGTTGGGGAGAGAGGCTGGCAGAAGAGGGAGGATAAGGGAGAAGGAGGTGAAGGGGAGAGGCAGGGTCAGAGAACAAAAGTTGAAGACTACAGAGTGAAATAGACAGTTTTCTAATGGACCAGGTAAAAACATAATATCAGTAGTTTTCTGGGAAAGTCACAGCTGTTATTAGCAAGCACCAACTGTCAAATATAATTATAGCTATCAGTCAAGCAAAGACAGATTTATTTGCTCTCTACCACCACTGCTTACTCAATACTTTTAATCATTCATTCTAAATGAGAGTATATATCACTGAAGTTCTAAAAAAGGTGAGTGATGTCACAAAAACCTGTCACCTACAGGCTTTACTGTGCTAAATTGGGAAATAGAATCCAGCAAAATGTTCTTGTTAAAACAAAGTTCAACCGCATTAATAAAAGTTATCAAGAATTAAAACTAGCTGAATTTGGTAAACTCTAAGTAATATCTACTGAAAGTAAACATGGATATATGTTTTATGAGCCAGCAAATGAACAGAACAATGGGTTCTGAAGCACTGTATATTTGGGAATGGAGGACAGTGATCCCTGACAGCTGGGGAGTGAATGAAGTGAATGCTCCAACTTATGTATTTATTTAGTTTCATACCAGGAATCAAATTCATGGCCCTGTGCTTGCTAAACAGCTCTGTGCTACTGAGCTACACCCCAGGCCCCACTTATGTATTTATTTGAAAGACTTTTCCATGTTATGGTGCAAGGACTGGGAGCTCTGGCAGAGAATAGCAGACTCCCTGAATCGAAAAGTTTAGACCAGAAGGGCACGGAGTTCAAGGTGTCTAAAGCTGTCAGGACAGAGTGCTGGAGAGAAGAACGGAAAGATAACGTCAGTGTCTACCAATCTGGCCTTAAGCAGTGCTGTACAAAAAGGCTCTTTGCCAGCTGATGGCTCTGACACTTGGACTGCAAAAGTAGCTTTCTGGCTGCAGATTTCTGATTTTCCCGTCTCCATTATCACATGAACTAACTCTTTAAAATTAATTATTCTCTACTCTCCTATAAATGTGTGTGTGTGTGTATGTGCGTAGTATGTATGTGTGAATATTAATCAGATGCTCCTTGATTTATGGTAGGATTCCTTCCATCAAACTAAAGATAAGCTAAAAATATCTTAAGTCAATAATACATTTAATATACCTAAATTTTGAACATCATAGCTTAGTCTTACCTCAAATATGCCCCAAACATTACATTAATCAAAAGCTGAGTGAAGTCATCTGACACAATTTATTTCATAAAGCAGCACTTAATGCAATTTCCTGAATGCAGTAGTGAAAGCAAAAGGGAGAATAGCTAAATGGGAGCACTTTTGTACCACCATCATCATAAAGTTGAACCATTATAAACTGCAGACTATATACACAGCATATTGTTTCTGTTTTCCTAAAGAACCCTGATGAATGCAAGAGCTAAAAGCAGAGTAGAAAACAATTCATTTATAATAACCTATGTGTGTATGTGTGTGTATAGATAGATAGATAGATACATAGATACATAGACATATAGATATATAGATACATAGATACATAAATACATAGTACATAGACAGATTGGCAGATAGACAGACAGACAGACAGACAGATAAATTTAACCAAACAAGCATAAGATTTTTACATTGAAGATTACACCATGCTGGCCCCACCCCTGAGGCACTCCAAGATGGCAATTAAGACTGGGCATAGTGGCACACACCTATAAACGCAGCACTTGGGAGGCTGTAAGCAGCAGAATCACTATGAGTCCGATCTAGTAGTGAGACCATGAATACACTGCGGACCCTTCCCTAAAATACAGAAATAAAATAAAAATAAAAACATAATAAAAAATTGCAAAGTCATTAATGTTTAAATAAATGTAAATAAATATAAAGTTTATGTTCAAGGATTAGAGGAATGAACATTGTTAAAAGAATAAAAACCTCTTAATTAACCTCCAAAACCATACAAAGAGGCACATTATGTTCATGGGTTAGACAATGTAATATTATTAAGATGACAGTTCTAACCAAGCTGAGTAAGAGATTTAATGGTATCTCTTTGGTGGAATGAAGATATTGAAAATAAAATCCAGAGTTTTTGTACAAAGTACACCCCTAACCCTTAGTTTCTAAAATGTTTTTTGAGACAGGGTCTTGCTATGTAGTTCAGGCTGGCCTTGAACTCACTTTGTAGTCCAGGCTGACCTCAAACTTGTGCTGATTCTCTCTGTCCTCAGCCTCCTGAGTGTGCAATACCACGCCTGGCTATATCCAGCCTTTAAAACAAAAAAAGAAGCAAATATTTGTGAAACAGAGACTCACTAAAATGCTAAGTTGACCGGCCTGGGTTTGAATTTACAATCTTCATGCCTAAGCCTCCTTAGAGTTGGGATTACAACTGTTTAACATCTTAATCAAAATGACAGCAAGCAAAAAAAAAAAAAAATGATAGCAAGCTTTAAAACACAGAATGGCAAGTTGATTATGAAACTCATATGCAAATTGAGAAGGCTAGAAGAGCAAAAACAACTTTGAAAGAAGTTACCGGCCTTACAACTGATTATAATATGTATTATAAGATTGTAGACAACATGCTACTGGTAGGCTCCCAGATCCAGAAAACAGAACATAATGGTAGGAAAGACCTGCACATATGTGGATGACTCAGTTTCAACAAAAGTGCAAAAGCAATACAATGGGGGAGGAGGTCTTGTTGATAAAAACTTCCAGGACAAATGAACACACATAGGTAGAAAAGGAATGTGAGCTTGAAGATGAAAATTTTTGTGACATTAGGCGCAGCAAAAATGTTTTACAGGTGATGCTAAATGCAAAATTCATGAAAGAATGAGGAAGACTTCATCAAAATTGACAGATTTTCTTCAAGACAAGTTATAAACTGGGAGAAAATATTTGCAAATCGGTTACCTGATAAAGAACTTTGAAATACCGTTTTGCTATCATTGTATCATGCTGATTAAGGTAATGTGTAATGATCTATTCAAACTAAAAGAAAAAGAAACTACTAAAAAAGAAAGCAAATGATTGAAATAAATACATGACTGAAAGATGTTAAGGCCTGAGTACCCCTCAGTGGTACAGCACTTGCCTGTCATGCATGAGGCCCGCAGTTTGATCTCTAGCACTGAATTTCTTTTGGAACACTTATTCTGAATTATCTTTCCTCTTAGTTGAAGCTTACATTTTCCTTCTTCAGATTTCTATTCTGTCTGAACACAGGCTTACTACTACCCTTTCTTATGAGAATTTTTCATTGTGAAGTCAGCCTTCAAGCCTGATTGATCCATTCTTTCCAGAATGTGCTGGTGAGACACACTCTCACCTTGCTCTCTGCTCCTCTCCTTCCACACACTCCCCAGGACACTGGTTTTCCACCTCCTGATACTTTCCACAAACTTCCCAGTGAAGAAGAAGATGTGTGATTATAAAACCCCTCTGTCTTCCTGTTTTCATTTTTTTAATGGACTGCACTGCTACAGAACTCTGTGATGGTTAACTTTAAGATGGGGCAGGATCAAAGGTGTCCAGACTAAATATTGTTTGTGGCTCTATCTGTGAAGCTGTTTATAGATGAAATTAGCATTTGAATCAGTAGACTCAGCAAAGTAGAGTGAGAAGCTATCATCTAACTTACTGAATGCCTCTAGGAAAATAAAGGCTGAGGTAGGGAACTTTTGCATTTTTTTCCTTCCTCCCTGCTTGAGCTATGACATCTCATTTAACCTTCTCTTGCCTCTGGATTGGGATTTGCTCCATCAGCTACCTCATTCATTGTTAAGCATTTGGACTTGAAATGAATTATGCCACAAGTTTTCCTGGTTCTCCAGCTTACACATGGCTTACCATGAGGCTTCTTAGTCCTCAAAATCTTGTGAGTCATGTCTGCATACTAAATCCTAAATATATAGAACATTCTGTAGGTTCTGTTTCTCTAG
Source organism: Ctenomys sociabilis (assembly GCA_004027165.1). Taxonomy (NCBI): domain Eukaryota; kingdom Metazoa; phylum Chordata; class Mammalia; order Rodentia; family Ctenomyidae; genus Ctenomys; species Ctenomys sociabilis. Next base: position 8,607 of record PVKA01009960.1, read on the forward strand.
AGAATACTGGCTAATATAAATCATAGGACACTTTGCAGGCACAACAAGCTGTTTGAACATATCAGGTAGTGTGAAGGCCCAAAGGCAAGAACAGTCTTCCCCTGTTCAAAGAAAAGCAGGTGCAAAAATACTGTGAGGCAAGGAGACAATGGGCGAGTACATAGACAAAAGCCAAGTGAACAATGATGAGACATAGGTGTGTAAGGATTTGTAAACATGAACTGCAAATGCATTTTAGAAACCATTGCTAAAATGCTATAGTAGATCTTGGCACAAGTAGGCTTGGAAGTAGAGATACCAGTTTCAAACTTGTGCTATAGTATAGCAAAGAGGTGACAATGGTGGCTTAGACCAACTGGCATCAGTGGAGACAGAGAATGAAGGGGAAAGGTTCTCCAACTCTCCAAACTCTGGATGAAAATCACTGAGGTCATCACGTAGTCCCAGTCATCTTTGCACTCCAGTTACTGCCTAGCATATTTAAGGACATAATTAATTAAATATTAGCATTTTGTGCACATCAGAAAAAAGACTCTATCAGCCTTTCATTTTTATTTACATGTACATACTATCTCATCTACCAGTTTAGAAATACCATGATAAAACAAGACTATATTTTGTACTCTTCAAAGTACCTGGTAGGGGGGCAGGGGAGATAGCTTAGTAGAATAAGCACTTGCCTGGCAAGCCACAGGGTCCTGAGTTCAGTCCCTGGTATGGTAAAACAAAACAAAACAAAATAGACAAACAATAACCAATGTACTTGGTAGGGTGCCTTACTAAGAGTTCCAGCTGAAGTATTTGATACATTATATGTCTCACTGCTCATCAGAAATAACAGCTTGTGGTATGCAATGATGACTGTGGTTCGAAATGTCTCACATACTCTATTATTGGTCATATCTCAATTTTTCCTTCTCTTTTTGGAATCTAGGCTTTTTTGAAGATAAGAAATGGTGGGGAGAATCAGCAGGCACTTCTAACTACCAAATTCTGACACACAGTTGAAGTTCCCTCTCATGGAAAGCCTGCGTCTGTATGTCTCCGTGACTTTTGCTGCAAATTCCAAGGTGGAACACATTGTTATGCATGTCATTAATATTTATGTAGCAGCCTAGGAAGCATTTCTGTAACAAATGATGCCACTTGTGTTAAATGATTTCTTCCCAAGAAAAATCCCTTGGGTCTTTCCAAAGCACAGCTTTGATGAAGATTCAGAACAAAGGGATTAAAACACCTGACCCTGTAGTGCTGGATGAGTGGTGCTGTGCTCAATTTTCTCTGTTCAATTTCCTGCTGACAATTCCCACATAAATCATAGCATGATTGGACGACAAACTATTTTAAGGAGATGAAGCAAAACTATCAATATGTTAGCCCTTCTAAAACTCAGTTATGATGTTTGCAAGTCATTATTTGTCTCATGACATTGTCTTCCTCGATGGACTATCTGAATCACAAAACAGACACCATACTGGGCCAATACTCCACAACAGAGAGAGAAGCTACTGCTCCCAGTAAATGCTTTAGGTAGTTACCAAACTTGGTTTCTGTGGGATTCAGGGGTATAGCCAAGTTCTCTTCAACCTTTTGGTGCCAATATATAGAGTGAGATATTCAGTTTTACTGGATGTCAGTATGTCTAGACTGGGGAAGGTAAAGACAATATATTAAGAAATCAATAGTAAGAAGCAGCAGAGGGCCAGCTGGATAGCTAAGCAGATTGAAGTGCCTGCAAGCAGACATAGAGGCCAAGGGTTCAATCTTGGAGCCTGCTGTACTGGCACCTTCCCTAGGGCATGCTGAGAAGGCAATTGAGACAGCTTAGTGGTGCATGCCTATAATCCCAGCTCATGGTAGGCTGTAAACAGGAGGACCACTACCAGTTTAATCTGAACATCCTATAGACTCTTCCCCCCACCAAAAAAAATAAGCAGCATTATAGTTAACTATGGTTTGTGCCAGGCAGAGTTTATTAAAATATTAGTTTATTTTGACTGAAATTTGGAGCAGAAATAATCATGCTTGCATTGTAAGCTCACCAATACTAGTTTTAAAGCAAGTGCTAATGAGAGGCCAAATACTATTTTAAATTTTAGTTTTTGAAATTTATGTTATGGCTTAAATGTGGATGTCTGCTCAGAGTCTCTGCAGTCATGGGGCTTCCGCAAGAGAACCTGTTAAACTAGGACCTTTTGTTTGCATGCCCTCTCCTCAGAAAAAAGAATTACAGCATGGTTTCCAGCTTGACTCTGGCTGGGGCCAGGGCCTCATTTTGTAAGCATCCTCAGCCTATGCAGGAGGAGGGCAGCGACACGGTGTAAATGCCCCAGTCGCTCTAGGGCACTAGCCTACATGTAATATAAGGGAGGAAAAGAGGCTTGCCTCTGCATATTTGTTCTTGTTACTTTTGTGTCTTGAACTGTCACGAGCTACTGCCCCTCTGCCATGTGCACTGCACCATAGAGCCAGCAGAGTATGGACTGAAACCTCTACAGACTGTCAGCTAAATAAATCCTTCCTCCCTTAACATTAGGCATCTGGTATTTTTATCTCAACAATGAGAGAAAACTAACCAAGACAATTTAAAACTAATTTTGTTTTTTTTGTTGTTGTTCCAGGGATAGAACTCAGGACCTTGTGTTTGCCAGACAGGTGTTTATGCAAGTGAGCTATCTTCCCAGCTTAAAAATAAGTTTTTGAGTCAGAGTCTCATTATGTAGTTCAGTCTGGTCTTAACCTCACACTATACCCCAGGTTGGCCTAGAACTCACAACAATCATCCTGTTTCAGCATCCTAAGTGCTGGAATTCCAGATGTAGCACCATCTGTAGTCAGGCAAATGCTAAAATTCGTAATTCTCATTGGCCTTTTCAGAAGCAATGTTTTATACTCTTTTAATATAGAAGCTACGGTTCTATTCAGCTTATTATACCAATTTGACATAATTGAAGATTACTTAACTGATTCTACATGTATCTTTCATACTTCTGCCTATGTTATGGAAGTAACAGAAAATCAAAAGGAAAGAAAGATATCTCAAGAGTTTAATCTTCTATTCTATGTGTTTCTTGAGGGCATATACAATCTAAGATGTGTTATGAAGAAATTTTTTTAAACATTTTTCATTTTCAAAAATGTAATTTAAGAGGCTGAGGATTCAGCCCAGTGGGATAGCACTGGGTGAGTGCAAGGGCCTAGGTTTGGTCTTCAGCACCAAGAATAATAACAATAGTAATAATAATAATAATAAAAACAATAACAATGATGATGATAATGACCTTATAACTCACTTCAATATTAAAAGTTTTCATTACCAAGAAACTCTCAGCATGTGATCATACCATCTGCATTTATGAATCTTTCACACCCTTGACTGATGTCATTTAAATGGCCCCAGCTTTTTCCACATTAAAAATCTTCCTGGTTATTCAATTTCCGCACGGGTACTTTTCTTCCATGATCACTACACCTCTGTGATCCTCTGTGGTCTCCCTATGACCCTAGCTAAACTCTCCATGTTTCCTCTTCAGATATGGAGGCAAATCTAAGTAGAAGAGTTTTAATGCACATCACATGAATGCCAAACATATCACAGCAAGCTCATATGCAGCATTAGATTGCTCTGATCCCCCGAATACAGGATATATATTTTGTACCAGAACTTTGTACCTGTGAGGCAAGTGCTTATGACACTGAGTTATATCCCTGGCTCAATTATTTTGTACTGGGAATTGAACTCTGGACCTCATTTTTGCCAGGCAAGTGCTATGCTGCTGAGATAAATCCCCAGTTCCACTAGAATTTTGTGAAACTGTTATGGTACATGATTATGTTCATCTTGCTATCTACCATAAGGATTTAGGCCCATTATTAAAGACACTAGAGGAAATTTTTAAATGTACATCATAAACCTATTTATTTTCTGTACAGAATCATGCCAACATTCTATATCCCTTTGCATTCTTTTGACACTCTTTTCAGTTGGCAGGAAAGCCCACTTTGAAACCTGTGAGGGGGAGAAGCTATTTTCTATCCTCACTGAATAATTTATACCATGAAGGCAAAACTTCCAATTCTCTCTTCTCTAGCTCCTGCTCTCCAGTCCAAGCATAGCAGCCTGTCTGGAGGATTACCTTCCATATAATAAGCATCAGCAGTGGCTATCCATTGAACACACGCTATGAATAACAGGGAAAGGGTTATGAAGTGTGGAGGGCAGCACTGGGGACAAATGATAAGGAATGACAGCCATAGCCTGAAGTCTGAATGTGCAAGTATGATTGGTGGTTTGTCATGGTTTAAGTAACTTCATGCAAAGATAAATACAGGCTATAGGTCTCGTTCTGTCATGCCGCACATTAGAAATATGCAGGGTGATGCTGTGAATGGGTCCAAAGGTCATAAGAATTCTTGCAATTCAGCAAGTGGCTGCATATTCATCACCTGTGGGATAAAATTATACCTCCTCTTTCAGGGCAGTGGCTATGCTTTACAGACCAGGCCCACTGCTGGAAGGTGCCCAAAGTGCTTGTGATAAGACTGTATTTTTTTTTTTTTCAAATATTTGGATTTCCAACTCAGAAACTATGGTGTTTTCCCTTAACTGTAATTATAGTTCACTCAAATACCATTGCATAGGACCCTGGCTCAAATCACTAACCTCACTCATGAGAAGCAGTGACTGCCAGAATCTGTGATTGAGAGACAGGGTGATGTGAAAAGTTGCTTCTACCTGAGATTCTGTACCAAGAATCTTGTGCCTTTTCCTTGTTCCATTAAAGCCTAAAAGTATCAACTTCTTTTTTAAATGCATTTCAGTACAGGAACTACAGGTAAGACTCATTGTGATCCTTCTGTTTTCAGCCTCTCACATACTGGGATTATAAGCACATGCTACCACACCCAGTCCATCACCTTCTCAATGTACCCAGGGGTCTGGATGCAACAGCAAGTCAGGGATTGAAGCCCATCCTTGAGCCTGTCTAAGCAGGCACTTTAGTCTACCGAAATACTTGGCAAGCCCTATAACTTTTTGATTAATTCTTCAAGCATGTTCATGGAGGATTTTCTAGATGAGGATACATTTGTACTGATTTTCTCATTTGATTCCTCATGCTATGATCTCTATGAATAACAAAGTAATTTCATATTTAACCTTGGGTGAGCCTTTAGTATTCTTTAGCATTAAGGGATAGTGGTACTTTTCTGAAGAAAGAAAATTCTAGATACCAGAAATATTAAACAGAGAAACAAAACCATGCCAAGATTTCCACAAAGACTCACTTCCTCAAATTTCAGTTTTGCAAATCAGCTTTTAGACACTCTAGGACAAAAAAGAATACCAAAAGGGTCTCAGGATATTCGTTCATGAATAAAATACAAAGTAAAATATAAGAAAGGATGAAAGGAAAGTGCCCTTGCACCTGGAAATACAAACCTATTTTGGCAACACAAGAAATAGAAGTAAAGTAACAGTGCAGTTATCTTTATTGAATCTATTATTAGCTGCTCAATTCATACCTGTAAGTCAGCAATAACACAGAGTGCTGGACATGTACATTGTGGAGTCCAAAGGCGCTTGTGACCCTGCATAACAAAGACCTACAAGCCACTGCAAAACCTTAAAGACCAACAAGGCACTGCAAAACTGTGAAACTGTGTCAGCATAAATCAGACTTGGAGGAAATGACTGACATCGTGACTAACAGGGGCCTCTTTAAGTGTGATATTGTTATAAGGATAGAATTAATGCTTCTCTCCTGAGTACTTTCTCTGTGAAGGAGGTCAAGGATGTCACTGAGCATTCCACAGAGAGAAGCCATCGTCTACCCTAGATGTATGGAAAGGCTGCCTTCTCAGCGACCAGCCATCACACCCAGGGCTCAGGAAGAAGTTTGTGTAAACAGCCTTGGTGTGTGTGAGGCTTTATCAAGAACTATCAAGGATTGACAGCTGACCATCAACTGTCTTGTTGTCAAGTGTAAAAGACACTGTCTTTGTAAGTTGAACCACTCAAAGCACTGAATTCATTTCTAGAAAACAAATGTTTGCTATGTTAAGCGAGGCAGTGGAATGGATCATCAGAATTGCTCTTTCATAGCAAAGATGAACATGGGCTACTTTCTGGATGCTCCACTCATCCCCACATATCCAGTTTCACTTTCTGATCCACCCTCCCATGACTAACTCCGCCAGGAGGTCAGGCTTGAGCCAGTGGCTTCACTGATTGCAGTTCACTCCACCTGTGTGCTGCGGCTGCCCTTTTGACTTCTCAGCCTGCAATGGCGTCACGGATGCCTCCTGCAAACTCAACATACACCTATCCTACACACACCAACCTGGGGCCATCTCTCTGTCAGACTTTCCCTGCAGATGCAGCCCCTCATCTCTCAGATGACCACTGATGATTCATGCCTTTTATGACTCTGATGGTTAGTCATGGAACATAGACTATCTTTGCAGTCAAATGATGGGTCCTAAATGGCCAGATTTGAAAAAAGCAATAATAATTTAGTAGGAAGCAATCTTTTCATCTTCATATTTTCTTTATTCAATTATTTGGGGAGCATTTGAAACCCTCAGTATATAAGGATTATTGTTTGTACCAGGATCAAACTCAGGACCTTGTACTTGCCAGGCAGGTGCCTGTGCTGCTGAGTTATCTCTCAGTACCAACCCTTCAGTATAAAGTGAAGCTTTATCCAAACTTGTGATGAATTATCAAAAATTCTAAATTCAGGGGGACCATGCACTCAGGCTCTCCCCTTCTTCTCAGACAGTAGCTTTCTTTTCCCCAATAAATATATTCTGCTCATAACCTCCATTTGTTTCTAAAATTCATTCATTTGAACTAGTTCACAGATGTTATATTCATGTATAGGACTTAAAAAAAAGTATCTCACTAGTTAAAACAGATCCCCAAGGACAGATAAAATCCTATCAATGTAAAAACATAGTTCTACTGAATACACTGTATCCAATAGCTTTGGGTCTATAAATAGAGCTAGGCCTTGTCTTTGTAGCCTAAAATTTAAGAGCCAGTGTTAAAAAAAAAGTCCCTTGGCAGTGCCCCTTGCTTACAATGGGGGCCATATCCAAAACAATGGATGGGAATAAATTTGTCTCAGTTGGGGCTGGGGAGATAGTTCAGCAGCATAAGCACCTGCCTGGCAAGCACAAGGTCCCCAGTTCGATCCCCAGTACTGACAAAAAAACAAAATAAGAAAAAATTGTCTCAGTTGTTAAAAATTGTTCAAAAAGTGCTTCATATGAAAAAGACAGATTGACAAGATCATGGATGTCAGCCCAAGGGGATTCATATTAACTGCCAATATAAGAAAAAGCCTGCTAAACTTTTAATATATGCTCATGCAGATGTGTCACTAGTTACCTAGCCAGTGGCCCCACTTGGAGTATACTCTGTTTTTCCTAGGTCTGTAATTCATGTGCCCCCAGTAATGAGAGTAGACCAGTTTATTTGAGATAATATCCAATGGCCTTGAATGACTGAATGAAAAAAAAAAGGATTAAATTTCATGTTTAAGACATCTCTGCTAATGGACCTACAAAAAGTTCTAACTAGTGTTTTTATAATTACAAGTTTAAAAAGACTATTACATTTCAGATCCTTCTGTTAATGTCTCAATAGCTGTTCAAAATATTACATACCAGGATCCTTCCAGACCCAGCCCAAACCCAGGCCCAGTGAGTGTACCAGAGAGCTTCCACTCTCCTCTGCACCTGCTGGGCCTCTCCAGACCCAGCCCAGCCCCAACCGCATGAGTGAGACCTTCCAAGCCCTCTTGGGATGCTTCCACCCCTGCAGAGCCATCCCAAGCCCACCACGTGAGTGAGACCTTCCACTGTACTCTTGGGACCCTTCACCTCTCCAGATCCAGCCCAACCCTAGGCACAGGGAGTGTGTGGGAGAGTTTCTGAGCTCTCCTGCACCTGTTGGACCCTCCAGACCCAGCCCAGGCCTGACATATACAGGCTTGGGATGAAACTGTGCAGCTGAAGTCCCTGCAGAGAAACTAAGGGCCAGAGCCATTCAGAAAATCCAGGAGCAGAACATCTTGCCAGAGGGGCACAGCAGGTTCACCTCCAAGGGCTACAGAAGGAAGGAGCTGAGCACAGCAGCCAGACCCAAGCCAAGCACAACTGGATGAATTCAAACTTCATAGATCCACACCCAAATTTCAATAGACACTAAGATTATAACTGCACCAAAGCTCTACACCAAAATGTCAGAGGACAGTTCTGTACAAAGCATTACATATCAAATCAATGGTATGTAAAATGCTGAGGTCCCCTTGACCTTATCTTGATCATTTTTATGGGAAGTCATTACTGTCTACTTGGTGAAAATCATTCTTGACTGTATTCATAATTATCCTGTTGATGTGATTATTTGGCCAATATATGTTTAATTATTTCTTTAGCTTTTTCTCCTCCAGACTTAAAGCTGTTCCATCAACCCAAGATAAAAATGTCTGGCATCTATTGAGAGCCTTTAGATAGAACCCCTGGAGAATATATCTGATTGCTGGTTCACAAGACCCCTTTCAGCCTGCAGAAGCCAGAGCAGTCATCATCTATTGTTCTCACAGAAGTTTGGGTTATTTCCTCAGAGCAGGGAATATTGTAGACAGATGAATTAGAAATATTATAGGCAATCAAACAGGGCCAGGCTGTCAAGGAGACAAGATGGAAGACAAGGTGACTTTGCAACTTTGGAAGCGACAGACACTCCATGCCGTAGGCCAGGTCTCAAAAGAATAAACAAACTTAGCCACATACTTCCGTAGGAATGGGCATCAGTGATTGATATTCTAAATAAGTAGCATCACCTTGAAAGAACCCAAAAGAGTCACCAACCCAACCCCCAACAGGACGAGACCCTGTTCAAGATCCATACCTGCTTGCTACATGACTTGCTTCCCCATTTGATTCTGATTTAATTAATTTTACCTGAGCAATGGTTCTTGGTGGAGGATAGTTTTGTTCCACCTTATGTCCACCTAATCGAGTTCCCATATTCTCCATCACCTTAGACCCATCTCACTATATGGTTTTAATCTATAAAAGTCCATGAAAGAGACAACTTCCTGGGGACCACCCACCCAGTGCACCCCTCCTGTCCCTCTATCAGACAGGAGCTTTCTTTCCCCCAGTACATATATTCTGCTCAAAAAAAATTCTAAATTCAGATTGCATGAGTTTAGTTCAACAGAAAGATATTTTCTGATGACACTGTAGCAGGATCCCATTGTTCATTGGCACCCTAAGAAAAACGGCTGCAGTGCCTCTTTCTCAATGGCTCCCAAGTTACATTTAAGGAAAAAGAATCATGGAGGAAATGGAAATTATATTTCAGTGCCTGCAGAGGGTTGAAAAGCCAGAAAGGCCAGGACAATTATAATAAAGAAGGTCTGAAACAAGAGAAGAGATTGAAGCCCTCAGAAATGAGGGGTAAACACTGCTGATAGTCACTTACACAAGTGAAAGAATATAATGGTGCCTTGGCTTATAAATTTTCTCTTCTTTCATTTGGAATAGATGACCGTGTGTGTGTGTGTGTGTGTGTGTGTGTGTGTGTGTGTGTGTGTGTGTGTGTGAAAGATGGCTGAAATCCTATTTGTCACTGGATGCAGAGTTTGCAAAGAAACCAAAATTTTACCAAATGCTTCCATTTGACAACCAAATTGTTTGCAAATTGAAGCATTATGGAACTGAGATATCACTGTAAATGTTGAAAAAAAAAAAAACACATTTCCCTCCTCTACAGGGAATGAAGTAAAGGTGGAAGTAGCCACATCCTGATTAACTTGGGATTCTAATGAAATGGGCAGTGGAAACAGTGACTTTCATTTTTGGATTAAGGCCACAGTGATGTCCCCACAGAAGGAAGTACAAGGAAGGTCGCTACTTCTCTGCATGCGGTGTTTGTTGTTCTTCCTTTGTGCCAGACCACAGCCACTAGCTTTCTCCTTCTGCTAAGGACTCTGGGAGGAGGAGCTTCACTTTGCAGATGAAGTCACCCTCTGGCTTGCTTGCCCCTGGATGAGGAGGACGATTAGGGTGCTGAGGGAGAGCACAGGAACAGCATCCAACACCACTGCTGCAGGCTGCCATGCCTGCCTGGACTCTGGTGCACACTCTGTGTCTGAGACAACATAGCTAAGGATCCAGTGAGCACAGCACCCACCTCAGAGCAACAGAGTTGGGATATGTACTGATGTCTAGGTATGGAAGCCTGCATTTTCAATTCTGCTCTACAAATGAGATAATGGAAGCATTTGTAGGATTATAAACCAAAATCAGCACACACTGCATTCCAAGTAGGACCACTTGATTTGTAGCTGGTAAATAGCTCAGTCCCTCACTTTTACATTTGAAATTCAAGGCAAGTTTTTTGGCCAGTGGGCTGAATCCAGAACAGGAAGTAGAGAGAAAAGCATCGACACTGTGTATCAAAGTTAGAAGGAAGGGAAGATAAGAAGGCTACTCAATCAGTGTGCAGCCCTATGCCCCCATTTCAGATTTGTATATTTCTACCCTACATTTCTAGCTAACACTTCCACAGAGGATTTCTTAATAGACATGTTTGAAATAGAAGCGTTGAAAGCCCCTTGCCCCTGTCCTAGCCACAGAAACAGATTTCATTTTGCTGTAGGCTCCATCCTGGCCATGTCATCTTGGCTACAATGTGTGAAAAGCTATGGAGAAACACTGCCAGATTCCAAGTTAGCTCCTAATTCATGCAGATTTTGTTCACCAAAGTATACGCCAAACAGAAAGGTAGCATAGTTCATATAGTCTGATATGTGGAAGGTCATCTTAACTCAAAAAAGCAAATCTATTTTTTTAGATACGAAAAAAAAGATTTCTGTTGAGACAACAAAGTAAAGATAAGTTTATGTGAGAAAACATAACATGTTTCCTGCTGGGAACTTTAGAAAAAATTCCTTTGTGTGTGGTTCCAGCACCTTATGACATCTGTTTCAAAGAAATATAGATCACATTATTGTCCCTTGAAAAAGAGGTGATGCTCTGTCTTCATTCCCTGCAGTAGGACATGCTCATTAAAAGGGCTTTCCAGGGGAAGCCAGTGTTCTGGCATCAACTCATTCTGCAGTCGCTCTGCTCATGAATCAAAAGAGTGTTAAAGGCAAAGAATTTAGCCTAGAATCTAAGCAAGTCTCCCATGAAAGAAGTTTCTCTGCATAGGGAATCCATGAAACTTGTTTCCATTAGCACTGGACTGCAGCTAACTGAAAAGCAGACAGAAAAAGAGTGAGGGAGGGAGGGGGGAAGGAATTGAGGGATGCAGAAATGGAGGGAGGGAGGGAGGGACAGAGGGAGAGCAAGGCAGAACAAGAAAACCAATGTGCACAGGACAGGGATTTGGGACCAGGTTCTTAGATCCATTTTACCTGCCTACAGGAATTTCAGACTTGGGCTTTTTCTAAGTCTTAATTCCATTACCTGTAAGCTGAAGTGACAGCAGAAGGATACTGTGAGTCCCCGCCTCACATGAACTTAGCTGGAGCATTCTACAACACATACAAATGAACGCTGTACACTGAGGTACCCATCCTCTCAGCTCCATTAAGATAACCAGAAACAAACACAGTGAGCCACCTTATGGCTTAAAAATAGTAAGGGCCATCTTTTCACAAAGAAGCATAAATACAAAATGTATATTTATTTTACACTGTCAACTACAAGTTTACTGGCTTTGCTGTTTCCCTTTACAGGGCTAGAGAAGTAGTGGGGAGTGGAGGTTTCTTGGCAGCTAGTAAGCTTCATGGTATGAGAAAGCTGTTCTTCTGGGAGTGGCAAAATGTTATGCTTGCAGCCTTCCTAAATTCCCCTGGAGAGAATCATAGCTAATATGAAAAGTTCATGTAAATTTTCTGTTTCACTTAAGAAGAGTTTAAACTGCTAACGTTTGGGCCATAAAGCAGTCTGGCTATTTCTTTGCTTCTGGAAAATTTTGAAGGCACAAATAACCATTCATTCATTAAGTGTTTACTGTGTGCATACTGAAGGGGTGGAAATGTGCAAAGAACAGTGGTGCTAAGAGGGGATAGCATCTGTGAGGTGGAAAGTAGGGGCAAGGTGATTCAGGCATGGCTCTGTCCCCCAGGAAGTGAACATTTCAGCAGAGAAATGCCAACTCGAGAAGTGTTAAAATACAGGCAGAGCATCATAAATACCACAGTGGATTTTTCTTATCTTTAGTACATAGATAATTAGACATCTGGGATGGATAACGAATATGTACTGAGTGGAATAGGAGAGTGGGGTGAGAGATGTGTTTTTGGTAAATGTAAGGCAGCTTCTTTATGGAGAACTTATCATTGCAGCTCTGGCCAGAATGATGGGTAGACATTGTAAGGATGAAGGAAAGGGGAAGCATGTCTGATGTCTTCTTTTAAGCACACTCATGCTTGCACAACTGAAAAGGCAAGTCCTATTTACTAGCTGGAAAGGCCAGATCATAAGTACAAAATAAAGCCAACTGAAGAGCAGCTGATATCTTTAAGACTGTCTTGACCTAGGATGAACCTTATGACAGTGCACATCCTGGCCAAGAATCCTGGCTATTCTTCTGTGTTCAAACTAAATGTTTAGGAAGTAATCGTGTTAAGTATATTTTTGATTTTCAAAAAAGAACTCCAAGATTGCTGGTCCCATTTCCTGGTCTTAACATGAAGTACCTTTATATTTTGTGAAAAGGAAATTATCCCAGGGTCTCTGCACAGTATCTCACAACCCTTCTTTGTCCTCAGTCTTCTTCTTCCACTTCAAAGGACATCCAGAGTTATAGCTCACAGGAGTGAGGGCACCACGTGGGTTTTATGTACAAACAGCAGTTCTGTTTAAATGCAGAAGCAATGTTTCTGTGCAAGAACAGTTAACATCACCTCCCTTGAGATCTTCTATCCATTAACGATTCAGCTGCAGGGCTGGGTTCATTTCATTTTAAAATGTAAGTCAAGAGCCTAAAATTGGTAATTGGGCATTTAATTGGGTATGCGGAGGTACTTACTGGATTTTAACAGCTTCAACAGGTAATGTTTAAGAACAGTAAAAATTAGAGCAGTGATGAATCAGAGGCAAATGGAAAATGAATAGATTTTGGCACTGTAATTTAACACAAGGCTATCTAGTGTTTCGAGATGAAGACACTGAGGTTGGTTAGTTTTCTTAAATATTCTTACCTGTTTCAGATTATCAAAATACTCTTTAAAGTATGGGTTCATTTTTTACAAAAGTACTTCTTAAATGTTCAGCTTAATTCATTAGGTATGCATGGGGCCTAATAAGTACTATCGCTTTAAGCCTTTGGGGAATATCAGAAAGCACACGCTTCCTTTACACACCATGGTGGGGCAACAAAGAGCCCCTGTGAGCATCTTAGAACTTTGGCCACTCACCAGGGCTGGGTGTCTGATACTTGAACGGAATGGTTGTCTCTTGATAGGCTATACCCAGAAGGCTTACAGACATTCATGAGTTCTGCCAGTATCTGTTGACTACTTACCCTTTTTACCTTATGTTAAACACATAACAAAATCACATAATCTAAAACTAATGTGTTAGGACACCGTACTCTGATATCTATGTCCAGCTATTCTTCTTCTGTCTTTATCCCCTGCCTTCTTGCATACTTTCATAGATTATATGTAGAAAGAAGAAATATAAATAGATATTCTTAATTTCTCCTTTTTTATATGAAACTTGAATACTGTGTACATTTTTTTCCTTAACAATATGTCTTGCAGTTCCTAAGATTCATAGAGAGATATAACTCATGGAGAAATCCTTCTTTGTTTATATTTGTAATATTTACCTCATAACTACTATACTATGTTATGGTATAGCTAACTAGTGCTTTGAGCTGAAGACACTGAGTTTGGCTGGTTTTCTTAAATATTTGTAGAAGCTACAAATTATGAAAATATATTAAGCTTGGGTTCCTTCCTTACACAACTATATTCTTAAAATGAGAATCCTTCCTTCACTCCTCTACCTTTGGACAGTGATTTCTTTCAGATCTTTTCCAACTGGAAACAATCTCAAATTGAGGGGCTAGGGAGATGGCTCAGTGGAATAAACTCTTCCCTGGCTAGCAGAAGGGCCTGAGTTCAATCTCTGGTTCTGCCAAAAGCAAAACAAAACAAAAAATCTCACATTGAACAATCTTGCAACTGTCCTTTGAGATAAAGTTCTAGAAATAGGTTGGCTTTAGGGGTCGCACAACAAATAATGTCATCAGTCAGTTATCATAGGCATTATAACATAATGCTATATAAAATCTAAGAAATGCATATTCTCTCAAACGAACTTCAAGCTATACGCTAGTCAACCGGAGAGAAGGGAATATTATCAATGTATTTTTAACTTGCCTTTGTCTACTAGTGGTTTTCATAGGTTTAAGGTCCATTTGTTTTATTTTTTTGTGAATTTTCTGTTCATGTTCTCACCCATTTTTCTTTCATGGTAATCATCTTTTCCTTACTGATTTGTAGGAGGTTTTTGTATACTGAAGAGATTATACTCTTTGAGATGGATATTCTCCGAGCTTTTTTAGGTCTATTTTGACTCAAATTAACTTGTGCCATCACCTGGAAAGAGTTTTGCCTTGTTATACTTTTAAAAGAGTGGTCATTTGTCTATCCTTTCTCTGCTATGGTTTCAGGATTTTAAATCGTTAAAAAGTCCTTGCTTATTCCAGGAAAACTGCCTTTCCTCTAAGTACTTTTCTGATTTCATTCTCATATTTTTAAGTATTTCACCTATCTGGAATTTTTGAGTGCATCTAACTTCTACGTGGTTCTTCCTTTTCCCCCCTCCACATCATTTATTAACAGCACACAGATAATGACATTATCAAACAGCCAATGCATTTCCATTGGCCACAAATTCTACACAAAGCCTTGAACCCCACAGGACACCTATTTTGGGACCGGAAGAAGACAAATGACCTTTCTCAGAAGATAGGCCGGGGCATTTGGTCTTCATCAGCTGGCATTTTGCCTGACTCATATTCAGTAACTGCTTTCTCCCTTGGAGGGGTCCCAATATCTGAATGAATAGTTTTTATGAGCAACATAAACTGGTAAGGGGCTCTTATTTCTAAGGCCCTTCCTACCACAGTAAAACTGGGAGCAAAAAAGAAATGATGCAAAAGTATATAGTGCTTAGATTTCTCATTATGCAGCATTTGACCTGAATTTTTTTGTTCTCAACTTTGTTTAAATTGGTAAATACAAGAAAGACTACTGAGGTTCTATAACTAAATTAAATATGTAAACTCTAAAAAAATTTAAGCAACAAAATGTGGACAGTTAAATAAATTTAAGTTATAGGAGTCATGCCACTACAGTGGGAAAGGAAAAGCTTTTTAAAGAAAAATTTCCATGTATTCAGTTCATCATTCCTACTAAATAATTAATAATCAATAATACATAGTATATAATATATAAGACTTATTTTTCTGTGGCCATTTGTATCTGCTTGATAGCTCTATATATGTCTTTTTATTATATGAAAAGTTTCAGCCTTTCTTTCTTGCTTGCTTGCTTACATGCTTGCTTACAGGACTGGGGACTGAACTCAGGCCCTTATGCTTACCAGACAAGCACTAATTCTACCAAGTCGTCTCCCTGATCCCTTTAGCCTTTGAAAAGAAAAATAAGAAGCCAGGTGTGATGGTGCATGACTGTAATTCCAGAACTCAGGAGGCCGAGACAGGAGGATCACAGGGAGTATGAGGCCAGCCTGGCCAAATAGTGAACTCAAGGTCAACCTGAATTATGCAGTGAGAGCTTGTCTCCAAAAATAAATAGAGAAGAATAAGACATGAACAATTAAAGAGTTCTATACCCTAATGCTTTTCCTATGACCCACTTGATGCTGGAAAACTAGTGCCAAGATATTATTTACCTGAGGGAGTTAGGAGGGGACCAAAACTTTGCTGTGCTCTGCCACAGGCTGCTCTTGGCTGTGGGTCAATATTTCTCTCTTTCAGACCCCATGATCACACTCAGTATACTTTTGCTGTCTTGGTTTGTTCGACAGCAATTCTACTATAGCCCTAAATCAATTATTTTAAGAAGAGACAAAGTTGGAAAAAAGAAAAGCACAAACAATTTGACAGAAACCATTTTCTTCCTCCCCTTTTAATGTTTCTTGCCTCTCCACAAAGCAGTTCTTTCCCTGAGCTCCAGGCAGTGTTTTAACAAAGCAGAAACAGCATCTTGGTTGGCAGGCATGGGCCCCTGAACAATAAAAAAGCTAAGAAGAGATGAGGATGCCTAAACAATTGCAGGGCAGCCGCCAGGGGCTGTGGAGGGCAGCAACCCTCGTGTTAGGGTGTCCAGGCTGCTCGTGTCCCACCTGTCCCTAACATGGGACTGACCTTTGATGATGTATTTCTTGCTCCTTGTTATCTCCTTCATGCACATTGTCTTCCTTCACCTGTTGAACAGTGGATCTGTTTCTACCAGTAGCCATAAAGCCATGTACTCTTAGCAGGGCCAGGCTGCATGTGTGATTGACGGGCTAAGACAGGATGTGCCTGAGCTGACAATGTCTTCGCTCCTCTCCCCATCATTGCTGTGTGATAAGAGTCCTGGGAAAACGTGCCACCGGTCTTGTTTACTACACCATTTACAAAATCCCCTAGGTTACCCAGTGGAAAGTTTCCCTAATTAGGATTTTGGTTCAGGCATTTGGGGGACAGGTGGGGAGGGCCAGAAACAGGCTCAAAGATTTTGAAAATTCCCCAAGGAATGTAAAACCTACTTACAAACCTCAGGGTTACACAATAGCTTATTTCACACACATGCATTTACTATGAACAAGTATGACTGAGGCTTGTCTTATCAGAGGTTTTTATTCCACAGGAAGAGAGAGGAACAACCTTCAAAGATGGGGAGCTTCATCACCAGGAAATGTTCAGGAACAAGTAACAGAAACATACCCCTGGTAGAAGAATGGCAGTCTCGGTGCAAGAGTCACAGCTCCCACCATGTGCAATGGGAATCTGGGTCTTTCTGTGATAATGAAAAGTAAGGGGACATACAGGAACTCTCGAAATAGATTACATTAGTAGATGAGGCACTTATTAAAAATCACCAAATATAAAAAAGTGGGTCATGTTTGGCTCAATGATGAGAATAGTGCATGAACCAATGATCATGATGAATCTGCTTCTTTATAATGCGGTCCTAAAAAGAAAAGGACCAGGAGCTGGAGCAGGAGCAGGAGCAGGGACAGCTGAAGGGCAGAAAGAAAAGAATGGCTGGAGGGCAGTTCTTAGTTTTGAAAGGTTAGGTAAGCTCAAAAGGTTTTCTACATATGCTAGCTGAAATAGTTTTTTCTTGCTGTTTTAAAAAATCGTGAAAGCAAGAATGCTATTATTTTGAGACCACTGTTTTCACACACTTTCCGATGCTACTACTTGTGTGCTTTCCCACACACTGTGCGGGAAATGTTACTACCAAAAAACCATTTAGAGATTGAATCTTCCTCTGGGCTCTTCTGTAAACCTGAATAGAACAAAATAATGGGAAAACTGGGGAACAACTCAGGCTGGGTTCAGCTTTCCTCAGACACAAGTGCAAGGGTGAAAAGAGGCAGTGCTCTCTACACCTTTCTTGGAATTCTAAAACTTCCTGAACCTCTTTATTTTCCAGAGTCCGTGGTGGGTGGCCAGGGCTCCAGCCAGCAGATATAGTTTACATTGGAATACTCCTCAAGTTATGGCAGAAAAGCAAATCCCTGTCTAGGGAATAGACTTTAAAAAGAACTCAAGTCAATATTTGAACCTCATTGAAAACATCATGAAAAAGGCACTTAAACTTTATAACAGGAAAATGAAACAAGACAAAATGTTAACAGTGACAAGTGTAAAATGCAGGAGATGACATTCACAAATCCAGTATGTCTGAAGACAAACAGCTCACTACTGATATGCATTCATAGCCATTCATAAGAGAATGCAGCTGGAGTAGAACCTCAGTTTTCCCAGGTTCCCAGTGGGATAGATCCAGGAATCACTTGAGAATCGGTGTAAGAAATGACATGGACACATTTGTGAAAGGATGGAAAAAGAGAGGAAAAATCACCTTCAGGAGCTAGAGGTGAGCTATAGACACAATATTCAAAAGAGCAACAAAAGTATCTTCATAGGAGGATCCATTCCAAATAGTTCAAACTTAGTTGGGCTGAGAGTTAACTGCCAGGCTACTAGTTTCACCCACTCCTACCATGGCAGGATTCTCCCTTCACTGAAGTATGTTGACCCATCAAGATAGGTTCCTATCCAAAATGGTCGCTGCTCACATGGCCTACTCTTCTTTCAGGTGACTGCATATTGGAGTGGAAGCTTCCCATACTTAAGGAATATGCTCTAGAGTTAAATAATTTGAGATGTGTAAGCCTAAGGTGAACTGTTCTTACCTCCTTCTGGGCCCATGCCGAAGGAGATTTCCCAAGCCACAGACTTGCCTGACTGATGTCTAGAGCTCTTCTCCTAGCTAAGCTTGCACTCGCCTGCATTACTTAGCTCTCTTCCATGGTCATCAGTGGGGCTTTACTCATGTAATTCCCTACCTTACTCCTAGTCATTCTTGGCAAAGCTCTAAAAATAAATAAATACAACTTTAAATTGAATCACTCTCTAAGGGCTGGCCAGATAGCTCAGTGGACTAAAATGCCTGCTTAGGCAGAGCACAGGGGCCCAGGTTCAATCTCTGGAGTGCTGTGGTGGCCATGCTGAGATTGTGACTGAGACTGGGCATGGTGGTGCGTGCCTGTAATCCCAGCACTTGCGAGCCTGAAAACAGGAGAATCACTATGAGTTCAAATTACATAGTGAGACACTGTAGACCTTGCACTAAATACTAAAAATAAGTAAATAGGGTCACCCTCTAATTCTTGGGTACAGTCCTAGTTCAACTACCTTTACTATAAATAGGTTTCTTCATATAATCCCCTCATACAAAATTAGTTCTATTTGGTAGAATATTATTTATATTGCTACTATTATTATTATTGTGTTATTTCAACAGTGTTGAAACTACATATTCTTTAGGTCAGTAATTTCAAGAAACTACTCCTGAAGAAATAACTGTAAGTTGTAAAGCTTTGATTGCACAGCTAAATAATGTCATTGTATATAATAATAATGAAGTCTAACAACAAAATATGGATGCAACTTTGTTCTCCAATAAGAAGGGATTCACGAAATTTTTTATATTGTCATATTCTTGAATATTTTATTATAACTGAATATTATACAAAGTTACCATGCTATAAAATATTTAATGACAAAGAAAAATGTTTATATAATACAATCATGAAATAATAGATGTTTCAAACTTAATACTCAACTATACATGAATGAAATCAAAATACTGTTTTCCTCTGGATACTGCCTACTTCTCTGAACTTCTAAACTTTTCAACAAGCATGTATTTTTTAAAAACAAACTATTTTAGAATAGATTTAGATATATAGATGAATTTCAAGTCAGTACAGAGCTCCTTTCTACCTCCTACTCAGTTGTCATTTTGTTAACAACTTGCATTTAGTGGGAACATTTGCCACAAATAGTTAATTCTCATTAACACATTATTAGTAAGTTAAATCAATCCTTTACTCAGGTGTTCTAAGTTTTTATCTGATATCCTTTCTGTATTACCAGATCCCATCAAGGGTACCAATGCATTGGTGATGAAAATGATGTTGCTAAAAATTGTGAACAAGGAAACCACAATAACATATGCCATAAATGCAGGAGATAATGGGAATATGTGGTTGAAACTTCAAATATTAAATTTGCATCCAATGAGGGAGTCTGCTTTAAGTATCCTTGCTCACTGCAGCTTCCATTTCGAATACTTTTAAGGGCTGTTGTTATTAGATGTCAAAAATAGTTCCAAAATACTGGGTTTTTTTTCTTCAGAAAAATAGCTCCCAGAAATGGCTGGCTTAGAATCAGCCAGTAGAGTCCAGTGTACTGTAGTTCTAAGAGCTGGCTGACTGACTAGTCATTTGTTCTTCCATAGAAGAATCGTGCATTCTCCTGAGAATCTTCTGCAGAAGCTAATGGAAATATTAGACTATCTTCCTCAGAAAATAATGCTTTAAAATTTTGTTTTGAATTGGAAGTTTCCTACAGCACAAGCTCTTAAGTAATTGGTAGACAAAAGGAAGAACGAAATAATAAGCCGTACTTGAGGAGACTAGGGAATAGGACTGCTCAAACTAAAACAAAAGCTTCCTTTTATGAAAGGCTGTCTCCTCTTTCTAAAGAGCATTCTCACAGTCACTTGTTAGCATATTATTGTCTACCATCTTTGGTATACCTTATTCAAAAGAAAGTGAAAAGGAAGGAATGTGAGCTGTTCAGACTCAATGGATTCATCAGACACTTAAATTCTATGCAGCAGGACAGGTTACAGACTAATTTTTAAAAGGAATACTATGGAAAAGAGCAATTTCTGGGTGTTAAGACATACTCATATCTTCAAATATAATTTAACTAAATGTTACTTAAAATGACCCAAAGTACACCTGTAAGCAGCTTCTAATTTCTGCCTTTCATTAGTAAGGGAAATCAGGAACAGAAGGTACCGATACCTCCATTTCTGAATCAACATATTTTCACTTTCAATGACACACTGAAGGAACTCTATTTTGACTTCTGTGCCAAAGAACAATGCTTTTAATATAGCTCCTCTTTCTCAAATAACAAAAAGGCAAAGCTTTGCCCAGCTGAACCAAAGTCAAGAAGATTTAGGCAGCATTTGCTGACAGGGCAGCGCTATACCTCTGTTACTTTCCCCAGCACCCACGAGTGCCTTGCCATTATGGGGTCTTCCTGATTAATCAATACTCAATGAAGATATTCCAAAACCATGCATGCATCGAGTACAGCATGTATGGAATAGATCTACAATATTTGCTCTTCATAATAATTACAAACCCTGTTTTACTATTATTTGCCCCAAATGAGGCAGATTCAAAAATAATGAATTCTACAGTTCTCACACCACGCTGACATGGTTTTTGCCTTTACAACTAAAGTTACACTGCACAAATTTCAAAAAATAAAAAAAAATGTCTTTTCTAGATTTTTCCAAGACCAACTACATTGCTTTTCCTGCCCACTGAAAATCAAGGACAAGGAACAGATATTCCTGTAGATAACCTACAGATTCTCAAAGCTTCAACCTGAATTCTTTAGGGTAAAATAAAACCCAGTGTGTGGTGTGTATCTTATAAAATGTGAAAGGACCAAGTTGTTTCTATAATGTTTCTGTTTTCTACCTCGATTCAAGCATATTGTGCTTTTTTTGTACAAAGACTTCTGTTATCTTAAAATTCGGAGATTTTCTGATATGTTAGCCACCTTTCCCAGGTGCAGTTGAAAAAAAGCCAGTTTTTATGTTTTGGTGAGCCTTCTCAACTCTTAAATAAATGCTATCTTCACAGATTGTTTTCCTATACTCAACTTTGGCATATGCAAAGGCCACAAGACAAATTGGTGAGGCTAAACAGAGGTACCTCAGGACTGGAGAATTCTCTGAATATTAATGCCTTAGAGGTTGTCCCATTTCCTCCCCTACCTTCATAGGAGAGTGAAAACTTGTCCACAAGAACAGTTCTGTTTTTCCTGGTTTCTCTTCTAGTAAAATCTGACTTGTTAACCACAAATGAATGGTAGTGATCCTGCCATGTTCAGGCTCTGCATTCACCCCAGAGTCCTCTACTCATTCAGAGTTTAGTCTAAACAGATTGTCTCTAAATACTTTTGACCTTTAAGTATTTTCAGTTTAAGAAGTCCCTAAGGAGCACTGGCCATGTAAATACATTCTATGGCAGCCACATCATTGAAATTTACCTAGTGACATGAAATTAGCCACTTTTATGAATGGATGTAACCTAGAAGTATATGAATATGATTAGTGAGTTCCAGAAAATAAATCTGAGTGGCCTTTCATTGGCCCTCAACTATTAAACTTAGTTTTCATGGATGAATTCTTATCCAGGGCAAATATGCCTTCTTTTTTTCTCTATGTTTATGCAATGTCTAGTTTCTTTCATTGTTCTAATCCCTGGTTCCCTTAAGTAAACTAGTCTTGCCTTCAGGGCTGGACTACACAACAAACACTTTTTGTATACAACATATTGAATTTTCAACTTGCCTCAACAGCTTACAATTCACAAAAGACAGAAACGAAGTCTTAGTTATTTTAAATATCTTATGCTTAATTGGTACAAATTTTGAAAATGGTACATTAGAGTGCTCAAAAGAACCTTTGAAGTCAAGCAGATAGAGCTCTATGAAATCTGCCAACCTCTTTTTCTGAGTGATCTCAGTTGAGATACTTTATGCTTCAATGTTCTTATCTAGAAAATAGGAATGATTACGACTGTATATCTATTTTGTTGCAAAGGTCATAGATAAAGTAACATACTTACTGGTCTTTAGTACAGGACCTGACGTATATTAATTGCTCAATAAATGTTGGTTATCTTAATAAACAGAGAAATCTTTGCTCTCTAGAACTCATAAGTAACTGAGATTACAACAGATGTCCTTGCTACATGATTGTAGAATTTGGTGATATTAATTGCTTGTGAGTTGGCAAAAATTCCATTCACCTTTATGATTTATCATTTGCATTAGCTTTAGGGATTTATGCTTTCTTCAGTGTTTTATGCAGTCTTAGCTTGTATTTGACTTTCAAAGTAACACAAATAATACACATCGCTTTATTTTTGTGCCATGTGGCATTTTGCTGTCTTAAAACTTAAAAATACAAATAAAGCAATTAAGAAGACCTTGAAACTAGTCAGTAGGTGAATTTGGATTAAAAACCAACCTTCCCAGTTCATAGACAAGCATTCCACACTATCTTGCTTCAATCTCTAAGTTCAGCCATCTCCAGTTCAGCTGGGAATGAATTCCCGGATCCTGTCTAGATGCTGAAATGCACAGCTGCTCTAGTCACTTCCATAAAGTGGCTCAGTAGTTGCACATAGCCTGTGCAATCCTCCTGTACATTTTAAATACTTTCTAAATTTCAATAAATGTAATAATTGTAACTTTTGTATAAATGATTGTTGTATTATTTAGGGAATGGCAAAGATCTGTACATGTTTAGTGAAAATATAATATTTTTATCCCAAATATTTTCAGTCTGAGGTATGTGGGTTGAATACACAGGCATGGAGATGGGGCATACAGGTCCAAGGATATTAAGCTATGCCTTTCCTCCTGCAACTCTCTCAAAAGGTGCCAAAGAATTAAATGAAAATGTCAAACTCCATATTCTGTGTTTCCAAAAAGGCAACATGAAATTATATAATTTTGTCTAGTTTTTGTCCCGCTCTCTGTGATGCCAAGGCTCAAAATATGAATGAGAACAGATTTTGGAAGCAAAGGTATTTTGCTTCCACAAATACATGCACTTTTGAGTGTTAAGCCCCTAATGAAAATTTTCCTAAACCACCCTATAAATTTACTCTTTCGCTGCTCTTTGTTGCTTTATTTCAGAACAATTTTTTAAAGTGTACATTTTGTTCAATCAAGTATTCTTCCTGATTTTATTTTTCTCAAAAATCAGGAAAAGCTTAAAGTGTTAATTCATAATCACTAAAAACTAAGAAACTGCAAATCAAAACTAAACACTGTACATATAATGCATTGTCCATTTTAATTTCTTCCACTTCCATCATTTCATTTTTACCTCTCTACTACAATAAACATAAAAATATTTCTTTTTTAGAGCAAACTTAATCTCCTGAGACCCTTAGCCTAAAAACATCTTTATTTGGATTTAGTAGTCAGTGGTCTGAAACATTAATGGGGCTTTCTATCAAGCCATTATTTTTTCTTCTTGTTTTGCAAATAGGGCTTATTAAATCCTTGCTGAAGGCGCTGGGAATGAAGAACAGTGAGAATGTGCTGATGTGAAAGGTTTCACTGAACTCAAGCAAATCATTTCTGATTTGTCACAACTCTGCAACAGTAAATGGCAAAGAAGCATGGTGTTTTATAGCATCTACAAACTCTAATCACATAAAACAGAATAGAGAAGACCCCCAAACCCACCCCTCTCCCTACACTAGCATTTAAACAAGAGATGTTGGCCACAGATGTTTCCCACTAAGTATTTTTTGATCATCATGAAGGGCAAATCCTTGGTGCTCGTACATCATAAAGCAATCCTCCTAGCAGCCTCAGAAGACACTGTATTTTAGGACACCCAGAATTTCTTTCCTTTAGATATTCTCATTCTATTTTAAGCTCAGATACATGCATAACTAAATTTAATAATATAGTTTAAAGACAAACACTATACAACTAAGTTTAAGTACTAATCAAGTGAAGACATGAGATACAAAGCCAATACAGAAGCCTTGAATTCCTCTCAGTTCATAGAATAACACCCATTTCCAGATAAAGACAATTCCAGGTGCCGTTATTTCTAATCTTTCTTAAACACGGCTAAAGTGATGATGAAATTGTGTTTTAAAGTCACAAACCCATGGAGATAGAATGGGAAATACAACAACGACAATGGCTTGGGAGGGCTTTGTATGCCTGGCGATGCTAGGGGTGGAACCCAAGGCCTGATGCAGGCTCGGCAATCGCTACCCCTGAGGTGCATCCTTGGCCACATCCAAGTCTCTTGATCAAGTCTCATAGGTAAAGGTACAGATTGAACATCCCTCACCTGAGCATTGAACATTCTGCGAGCCAGCTTTTGACCATACACAGGATGTCTTGCAGCTGGCCCTGCATGAAAGACTGTAATCAGCACCCCGGGCATAAAAAGTACTGCCTCAGACTACCTTTGGGTCATGTATCAATATTCTTGAATCAAATTTATGTTTGATGTTGTGTCATATCCCCCAGAATTTCATCTTGTATGTGTAAATATTCAAAACTAAAAATAAATCTGAAACACTTACAGTCAAAAAAAAAAAAAAAAAAAAAACCCTCCCAATCTAAAGAACGATGGACAAATTACTGAGAATCCATACAAGCTGCAGAAACAGAAACCAAAACTGAAACAAAATAAAGGCTTAACAGGCAACCCAGCATAAAGCAGAGAACTGTTTCCTGGGGAATCTAACCTGCACCAAAAGAAAAGCACAGAGATGCCAACACCAGAGTCCTCCCATGAAGAACAGTGCAGCAAAGAAGACCACAAGTAACAACACTCAACACTACTCTCAGGGATTCAAACTGACTTTTTAAAAATGCTACTACTAATTATGAATTCATAACCAAGGACTTCTGAGGCAAATCTTAGGTATAGAAGTTAAAGTCCTAAATAGTCAAAAGCAGCTTAGAGAAAACCAGGGCCAGGCAGGAAAAAGAAAGGAAAATTAATTCAATTATTACCTTGGAAAAATAAACAAAAGATGGTGTATTCATAAAACAAAAATGAGGTGGTTAAAATAAAGGCATTCAGAAAAAAAGGATGCTTAAATATTGTATATGTATATAATATTATAAA
The DNA here is from genome assembly GCA_004027165.1 of Ctenomys sociabilis. Taxonomy (NCBI): domain Eukaryota; kingdom Metazoa; phylum Chordata; class Mammalia; order Rodentia; family Ctenomyidae; genus Ctenomys; species Ctenomys sociabilis. Next base: position 34,166 of record PVKA01009960.1, read on the forward strand.
TAGTTTATAATAATATGTATATATCTTTTTAAAACTCAATCAAATGTAGAATTAGAAACTGAAGTATGAAAACTACCAAAGTAGAATTAGAAAAAGAAGCAAAAGAAGAATTCAAGAAAAACAAGTCCAAGAAATTATGCAGAACATGCTCCTTTGCAGAGAAAATGATCCATGCTATTTATTTTTTAGCAGAAGTGACTTTTCACAATACATTAAATGGCAGTCTGTGGAAGGACTACACAGACATGAGGTTGAACTTTCAGCACAACTCCCACAGAGTACTGAGAACTAAACCACAAAGGGGCTCTGAGACGGAGAGACCGCTGCTTGAAGCGGCAAACTGCCACCACTGCTGCCAACTCCGCAAGCACATTGCTGCTGCCCAGAGGAGGAAGTCACAAGTATTGCTGTTGGCCACAGAGCTGGGCCATGCCTGCCACAATCCATAGAGCAAAACAATGGCAAGCAACCTGCTTCTTCCCTCACAGAGGTAGTGACAGAACACCAGGATGCCTGCTAATGCTGTTCCAGGGAGAGAATCCAAGGCCATGCTTTGCAACAGATAGGCCCAGTCTAAATCATGTCTAGAGAACTAGCTGTAAAAAGAGCCCAAGAGAGGGTTTAGCTTGCAGCCACAGCTCTCAAAGGTAGACCGGAAGTAAGTCGCAGTGCATATGAAGTGACTCATGATATCCACCATAGAGATCAGCAACATCTGAATCATGAAGTATCGAAAAAAAAATCACACACATATGCTTATACTACACATTCACATCCATGGGAAGGGAATATGGCGTTGGACGGAGGGGGGCAAGCATCAAATTAATTCAAGAAAATTTGTAATAAATGAATTTCAACATTAAAGGAGCACAAGGATTCATACCATAATAGATGGAAAAAGACAACTTGCAGATATGTTGCCATGAAAATGTAGAACACTGGAGCTCAGAGATCTGAGAAACTTTTAAGAGAAGAATGAAATAAAATTATAAAGTAAATATCAGGAATTAGAATTCTTTTGAGTTTCTCAACAGTCATACTGAAATTTATAAAACAGCAACATAGTTAAAATTTCAAAATCTCATTCAATTTAATGAAATAAACTGAAACTGGCTATCAATAGGGCATTTAAAGAGTAGTTAGCCTTTATTTGCCTCTCAGAGGAAATAGTCCTGTAAAACTAGACCCAAACTCCCTGTGGATTGCCTTCTCCTTTATTTAAGTTTGGATCATTGATTCTTTTACATCTCTATACTCAAGCCAAAGTATCAACGATCAAGCAGCAGGGTAAAGTTACATTTTAGGTACTTTATTTATGTCATTGCACCACTGCCATCCTGAGTTCTCTATTTTGATTTCACCCTAGAACATTCTGTCCTCTCCTGTGTTCATTCTCTGCTTCATATATCCTAGTTTTTCTTTTGTTCCATTAGGATTTCTAAAGGCAGGAATCATAATGCGTGAGAGCAGATACATTTGGACAATGTGTTAACTGCAGGTAAAAATAAGGCCTGAAAATGAATTAAGAAGAGTTCTCTTTTAGAATCCAGGAGTGCTGATAAAAGCTTCTGGACATCCTGCTTCTGGATACAAGTGTGAAGAAGTGAACTAAGAAAAGGACAACCATTGTACAATATATGAACAGTGATGGAATAACCATCTCTGACAAAAGTAAAGGGGGATACAAATGAAGAACCATTTTGTAGTGAAATATATACATACATACAATAGCATAGATATATAGCTTTTTCTCCTAGTTGAATGAGAAGAAAGTTTTGAACTAATAGTTTTTAGACAAGATACCATGTCTATATCTTATACTATGAATAACTACTGCAAAGACAATATCAATGTATTAATTATTGTAACTATCTTACTAACCTGTTTTGAAACTGTCTCATTACTATTTCTTTCTCAATAAACTTAGTATAAAAAAGGAAAGGACAAGCAACTGGTAGACTATTTCTAACTGCTTCTCCCACTAAAGAATGAAAAAGGCATAACTGCACCTAGAGAACCTATTTGTACCCTATTTGCTATGTTTAGCAAGAGCTTTAAAAGGTAAGTGCTATAATATGAAGCTCGAATCGCCTTGCTACTATTCATCAATGAGGCTCCAGTCCTTCTCTCCAGCTTGGCTGTCATCCCCTGCCTTCTAGCACAGACTCTTCAGCATCTGCCTCAAGTCCTTCAGCCTTCCATCTTTCTAGGAGAGCCAAAGGTGAAGTCTTTCCCAAAGACCCTGAGGGCTTCTAAGCCACAAAGACACTGGAGAGTGTCAAATATGAGGTGCACTGCCAAGATGTCACCAAGCAGGGTTAGGGGGAAATGGAGGAGAGAGCCAAGTGGGCTTCACACGTGCCCAGCTATCAATTAGAATAAATAGAATTCCCATGGTCCTAAATTGGTAGCAGAATGAGCCTCATTTTCTGCATTCTGCTGCTTCAAAGGGCTCTGCAGGGAGACATTCAGCGAGGAGAAGAGCATAGGAATTACCCTCCCAGCAGCCATGCTGCAAGGGGCACACTTGCACCTCCCCCAGGTATGGTGCAGTGAGAACTACTGCACTGCCTAGTGTTCTCTAAGTAGTGGTAGGAGACCCCAAGCCTCAGATTTCCACAGGTGGTGATTATTACAAATAATTCTGCATTTCCATACAGGGATTGTAAAATAAATAGTTAATAGGAGAAGCTGGCCTTTTATGTAAGTACAACTCTAACAACAAAAGCCACAAAGCCAAGAGAAGATGAGTGCTTTTCATGTGTCAGGACCTATTTAAAGTGCCTTGCGTATATGAACTCTTTTTTACAAAAATGTAAAATAATGCAATGGGGAAAGAATATCCTTTGTCAACAAGTAGTTCTGGAGAAACATATTCACACACAATATAACAAACTTTGAGCAATTCTTTACTTTTTATAAGAATTGAGTCAATGCATCACAAAATCTTATAAAGTGGTAAAATTTCTATAAGAAAACATAGGAGTAAATCCTTGTGACTTAGGTAAAACTTTTTGTAAATATATAAAATCAATATTTTTAGTGAATACTGCACATATATAATCCAATGATTTACTGAGAAACACATTATATTTATACTTTAACATATTTCCAGGGGGCTGGGGAGGTGGCTCAGTGGAATAAGCGCTTCCTGGCAAGTGCAAGGGCCTGAGTTCAATCTCTGGTTCTGAAAAAAAAAAAAAAAAATTTCCACCTAGACTTATATTTTCTGGAAAATTTACGAGACCCATAAAATACAAAAAAAAAAAAAAAAAAAAACACTTCATGTTCATCTTACCATATTGCATGTGTCTATATCAATATGTTACTATAAATAGTTTACTCACTGAATTCAGTCTAATTAATAGATGGACAAAATAATGGTATATTTCAATGTAAAATATCCAGTTTTCTTATTGTGAATTTGATTGAATGTAGACACAAAACTAACTTAAAACTACAAAGAATTCTCATAATCTTGTGGTATTTATCCATTTTAATTAGTACTGTTTATAGAAAGGTTGTTTGAAATGATTTAAATGTTAATGTGCATAACTTCCATGTGGAGGGCCAATTCTTTAACTCTTACTTAAACAACACACCTGGGTTTACTGGCATTCACATCTAGTGAAAGGATGAGGGTTACTAGGACTTGCCCTAATTTCTTTTCTCTCATGAGCTGCAGTAGCATGCAGCCAATCGTAGTGGTGCACTGCTGTGTTGGGTTAGCTGTCCTTGTACCAATGCTGCCCAGCAGATGTACAGACACACAAGGAACTGAAGTTATTCTTGTACAGAGCAACATCCTCAAAGACGCGCCTGAAAACAAAGTCATTTCACATCTACACAAGACAATACAGGCTCCAATCATACAATAAGTCGGGATGCCGAGAACTTCAAAAGTGGTAACTGGAACATTATCACAGCGGGGACTCAGCAGTCAGGCCAGCTGGGTTGACTTGCCTGCCCCACTTTCTCCTTCACTGGCTATATTACTCAGACATGGAGCCTAACCTCTCTGGGTGACCTGCTTCTCACCTGTAAATGATGCAATAAAATACTTCCTCTTAGGATTCTCTTGAGGACTAATTGTCTTGAACACTAAATGAGGTAATTAATTAAAGATTATCAGCATAGTTCCAACATATAGAGTTCAATGAGCATAAGCTACATTAATCATCATGTTCAGCAACAACACCACTATTAGAAACAAAAAAAAAAAAAAAAAATAAGAGTCAGATGGGGCTGGGGAGAGAGCTCAGTGGTTTAAGCACCAGTCTGGCAAGTTCAAGGACATAGGTTCAATCACAGTTGCCACACCTTGCTGGCCCTGGAACACTGGGCATGCTGTGGCCCATTCCTGTAATGCCAGTGCTGGAGAGGCCAAAACAGGAGGATCACTATGAGTCAGAGCTGCATAAGATCCTGTGCCAAATACGTAAGAGATTCAAGGAGTCTAAGAGCAGAAAAAGCAGCACCCTCTTTGAAGGTAGAGGGTGTGATCAAGTGAATTATTCAGCCTTTAATTACAGTCAAGAGTCAGATACGATGGCACAGTACTGTAGTCCAAGCTTCTTGGGAAGCTGAAGAAAGAGAATTAGTGGTTTGGGACTAGCCTGGTCAACATAGTGAAATCTTATCTGTTAAAAAATGTATGCAATTGGCATTCTCAGGATGTGTGCTAACCTGTGTTAGCAGCTGGCTATGGCTATTTTCCACAGTTCCATCTTACTGATGGAGTAACTGACTCAAGTTTTGCTCTCCCAAGAAAGCTCCTAGATAAATGGTGCTAGAAATTAATCAGAAGCACCATATTCTTTTGCTGATTCCATTTCTAATAGAATTTTGTAAAAAAAAAAAAAAAAAAAAAAAAAAGAAATGAGGCAACAAAAATAAAGACATGACTATGTGTGTTCTGGTGTTGAGACTGCAGTTCAGTTTTGGGTGTGGTTCCAGAACCCTGGAGTAGCTCCTTGTTTCCAGAATGGAAGGTGCTGCTGAGTTCTCCGTAGGTAAAAGTGTAAGGCAGAAGAGTTGATAATCAGAGACTCACTGATTTTCAGTACCTATATTCCACTCAAACCTACTGAAAGCCAATCTCCTAGCAGACAGGAGAACCCAGGAATATACATGGATACTCGTACTCTATGACTTTTACTCTGAGGAGCATTTCAGCCATTCTATTTTTAACATTGCTAGAAAATAGATTTAATCATACTCATTGTAATAATATTCATATTCATAGATGAATTTGTTGACTGTTGCAATAAGGAATATCACTTTCAATAATCATATATTGAAACCTCTGTTCTTTTTTTAAATAATTTTAATGAGAAACAAATAGCAATGAGACAGCCTCAAAAGCGAATACTGGAACAGTTTCAATAATCAATACATTGCATATTGTTGTCTTTGTGGTTATTCATTGTACAAGATGCAGACACGATATTCTCTCCACAAACACTATTAGAACAAATCTTTCTATTCATTGAATTAAGAGAATGTAGTTGTATATCTATCTTAACTATTTTGAATATACAGATACAAAATGGTCGTTCATTTGTATCCCTTTTCTTTTGCTTAGCCTTGTCAGAGAAGGGTATTCCATTGTCATTCAAACATTGCAGGTGCGTGAATTCAGTGAAACACTCCAACATATTCCAGTAGTCCATAATAGAAGTGGGTTTTCTGTAAGACTGCTGAAGTCAGAAGCCTTTTACAGTTCAGCATATTAATATGGCCTTACTTTTTGTACTTCATTTTTATACTTTTTTTGCTGGATGGTTAAGACCACGATAAAGCAAGACATATATAACAAGAAATGCAACTTTTGTATCTGATAATGTCAGTCAAGTCCCCTCAGGATTTCCAGAAACCCTGCACCACAGTATGCAGATCCTTTGTCAGTGTCAGACATGTGCTTGTTGTCCATTCTTTGAAGATCACGATGTGCAGTGCATAAACTATTTTTTGTTCTCTAATTATTTTATCATAAAATTTTATTCTAGTTTCTGCAGCAGGAAGGAATGCCTTTTATATTTTCTCTATTAATAGCTATTTACATTGCATTAAAATGAAAACAAAAATTGAGTAGGAAATGCACATATGATTAATACTAACCTAAGAAGTCTTTGATAAATACATAATGAGGAAAAGAGTACAAAAGCAGAACAAAGTACAGAAAGAGCCGATAAAAATTAAATCTAGGAGTACTTCCTGGAGTACTTGGAAGGTGGATTAATAGTTTTAATAGCACAGAATTGTTAGGCTGAGAATGAGGAGAGATGTAATACAAGAATTGTCATAGTTGAAGAAACCAGATAAATAAAATTCATACAGAAACAAAACTAGGTAAATAAATGCATCAAGAGTAAGTATCTGCTATACTGTAAAAAATAACAAGTGAAGTAAAAAAGAGTAAAGAATATATCTGAACGAGAATATGTTTGAACCCCATATGTATGTTTGGGGTTCAAATGGATGGGCTTGTGTAGAGGGGTTCCTGCTTTAGGAAGGGAGAAAAAGGCCATCAATCTTGATAAGATACAAGGCAGAGGCCTTTCAATGGTTGTTGGAGTCTAGATCCTACTGTGCCTTTGCCAGGAACTTCTGTGTTTGTTTTCTATATTGGGACCATAAAAAGATCTAAGCATCAAGAAGGTGAAATCTGGTATGGCAAACTGGAAAGAGTGACTTCTTCCTAGTTGCAAAATCCAAGAGGTGTGAAGATTGACCTCTTTTATTTTTTAACTAATTTGTTTTCTAAATCTGTCAGGAAATTAAGTGGGGTCCCTTATGGTCATTACTTATCCAATTTATTGTGATTATTCATAGGTATTCTGCTGCTGCTGCTGCAACAACAACAAAAATACTAGTGTGTTGGATTAAGGATGCTGTGCGAAACCCCCCTGGGAAGGTCACATACAATGTAATTCATGTACTCTATGAGATTTCTTTATTTTTATTTTAAAGAGAGGGGGAAAATCCAAAAACAAATAGCAAGAACAAAGACAATAATAAAGCAATAAAGACAGTAAAATAGGAGAGAACATCAAAACAAGAACAGAAAATTAACAATGGTAGTTACATTATATATTATCATCATATTTGTTGCTCAGATTACCAGATAAAGGCCTGCAAGACTGATCAATTAAACATTAACTCTTTCTTCAATATGTCTTAATTTTTTCCATTGTCCTTTTTAGCGTTAACTTTAAATTCGTTTTAATGAGAGTATAGAAATAATATATAAGACATTAGAGATGATACATTTAAAAAAAACATGAGATTGCTGAATCAGGAAAACTCTGAATTCTAAAACATATCTCAAACTAAGGTTTTGATAAATGATTATGGGATCCCAAGTCACCAGAGAGGTTCTATAGCTCCTTGATACTTTGAAAGATGAAGGAAAGTTTTAATAGGTGCTGTCTAAGTGTGGATACTGAAAACCATCTTTCTTTGTGGTAAATTTTCTGTGACCACTTCACTACTTCTGTGGAGATTTGTCTCAAAAGGAAGGTGCTGATGGCTTGCTCTGCTCTTAAAATTCTTCATCACTGGTTTCAGACCTTGTCTCTCAGGCCCTTTGAGAGAGAGGAAAGCCCATGATGTTGAAGAAAGGTGGGAAAGTAAGGTAGACAGAGGCTGCTTCATGTCTCCCCTGCTATGACAAATCTCCTTTTGAGACAAATCTCCACAGAAGTAGTGAAGTGGTCACAGAAAATTTACCACAAAGAAAGATGGTTTTCAGTATCCACACTTAGACAGCACCTATTAAAACTTTCCTTTATCTTTCAAAGTATCAAGGAGCTATAGAACCTCTCTGGTGATTTGGGATCCCATACTCATTTATCAAAACCTTAGTTTGAGATATGTTTTAGAATTCAGAGTTTTCCTGATTCAGCGATCTCATGTTTTTTTTTTAAATGTATCATCTCTAACGTCTTATATATTATTTCTATACTCTCATTAAAATGAATTTAAAGTTAAAGCTAAAAAGGACAATGGAAAAAATTAAGACATATTGAAGAAAGAGTTAATGTTTAATTGATCAGTCTTGCAGGCCTTTTTCTGGTAATCTGAGCAACAAATATGATGATAATATATAATGTAACTACCATTGTTAATTTTCTGTTCTTGTTTTGATGTTCTCTCCTACTTTTACTGTCTTATGCTAAGGCATTCCTGTGCAAACAGGATGGCAATGTGATTCCTACAGATGAGGGAACTGAGAACATAGGAGGGAGTCATTTGCCAGAGACTGCACCTCTGGGGTTCTCACAGTTAACATCTCCTGAGCACCCCAGTTTTCATTTTGATTATAATACCTAACCGGACAAGGGGTGTATCTATTGTAAACTGACATGAAGTCAGATGGGGGCCACTAAATAAAAGCTTGTTAATTCTCATGAGAATAATTTCACCTATAGAGAATATTACTGAATGTTAGGGGACTGTGTGATTTTTCAATGAAAAGATTTAGGTTTGAGTCCAAGTTATACTAATGATTTAGTGAGGAAAAGCTAAGGGAATGCTAAGATCCTTATCTTTATTCATAGGCATTTAAGTTCATATAATGTCATTAAATTTTATATGCATAATGCATATATACCCAATATGGAAAATCCCAGAGCAACCTGAGGAACAGAGAATAAATCTTACCAAGACATTACAAGTATGAATAACTTTTGAGCTCTGGAACTACAGAAAAATGAAAATGAAGAAAACCTCAAATTTAACTATTTATGCTTTTTATTTCTAAATCTTAAGAGAATAACTAAAATAAGCAAAAAGGGTAAATTACTCTTAGCAAATATATTATGTATAGGTAGTTTTGTTTTTTTTTAAAGAATTCACACAAAGTAGTGAAAAAACAATCAACCAATCAACCAAAGAGCTGGTTGGTTTACCTTTCTATTTTTATTTTTTTCTTTTGAGTTCTTACACTAGGGCTACTATACGATATTTACATATGTGGGTCTGGTTTATTTCACTTATGAGTACATCTTCAAGTGGCATCCACTTAAATATAAAGGCTTCTAGTTAATCATTCTTTATAGTTGAGTAATACTCCATTGTATAAAAATACCACATATTACTCCTCAGATGACGGGAATCTTGTTTTTTTTCAGGATTTGGCTATCACAAATTGTGTTGCTATAAACATAGTTACACAATATCACTATGATGTGACATTTTCAGTTCTTCTGGGAAAATTCCCCGTAGAGAGCTAGCTGGCTTGAATGCCAAAAAGCCAAATGACACCAAGAACCAAATCAGGTTAAGGGTCTAAGTGGACATTTTGTAAAAGCACAATAACCTTCAGTGAGAAAATCCACAGCTAAGAGTTTAGGCACCCTGTAATGAAACACAAATAAAAACAACACAAAAATAGCAGTGTCACAAATTGATTACAAAAACACTGATAATCCATTCTGGTGGATGGCAAAGGAATAGCTGTGATTACAACTGGTAGCAAGTTTTGAATATTACTGTGCAAACTCAGATGCCTCAAAATATTAATATTCTACTTTTGGGGCCCTCCCCTAGAGAAATAATAAACCCTGTATACTTTGTCTGAATATAGTTTCATCACAAAAATATATTTTATGGAAGTATTTTATAATGAATCATTCAAGAATCACACACTACAAGTGCAAAAAATCTATTCCCATACTAAACACTAAGAAATCCAGGTGAGCACCCAGAGCTCATAACAATGCCTCCTACCAGTTCAACTGGAGGCTGAGTGCCCACAGCAAACTCCCATGCACAAATACATTTCAAGACTGGTAAGATCACATCATCACCAAAATGTTTACGTGAAAGGACTAGAGAGGTGCCTGAGTGGTCTAAGCACATGCCTGTCAAGCACAAGGTCCAAAGTTTAATCCCTTGTACTGTATGCTGTGCCAGCCCCAGAACCCTGAGTGTACTATGCTGGCCCCCAAACCTGGCTTTCTGGCATACACTTGTAATCCCAGCACTGGGAGGCTGAGATTGGAGGATCACTATAAGTCTGAGATGCATAGCATGACACTGTACTAAATGAACAACTAAAAATGTAATAAGAAATTTAAATGCTTGCATCAAGTACCTACTAGGTATGACAGGCTCTCTACAGAGGTATCTCAGTTCTGAACTTAATCATTTTCATAATTCTGGTTGCAAACAATTGAACAAAAACCAAATCAAGTTTCCCCCTAATGTTATCATGGAACCTAACCATTAAATTTGATTCAGCTCTTATCCAGTTCAGTTTGTGATCAGAATTGTGGAAAGAGCTACATTCGTGAAAGGGGGTGCCACTGTAGAACATCCGACTCCAACAGAACTCTCTGAACTATAGCAGGGCAGTGTTAGAACTCTGAGCAGCAGGAGAGCAGCGCTAAGAGTCAAAACAAAACACAGCCTCTTGCCAACAGCAAGAAAGAAGCCCTGTGAGTGCTTATTTTCTAATCTATCATGAAGTCCAAAATAAACTCCAGGCTTCCTCATTGCATCTGGTGTAGGTTCAGAGTCAGGGCTCTATTGGGAGTATTTTACACTGAACAACTGGGCTAAATGACAAGAGATAGTTCCTCAAAACTATTCCCTTGAGCTACTGTGGCTTAGTCATGCCTAATTTTTCAGTATGCTATTTGCAGTTTTCTGGACCCTTCTTCCTGCGATAGAAAGAGAAGGAAATGAAGTCTGTATCAGGCTTGAGAATGACAGGTCCCAATGAAGTTGCCATAAATATCATGAAGATGAATTATCTCCCAAAGGCGCTAAAGCATCAGGCTGTTCTGTGAGGACATTACAATGTCTGTCATTTCTAAAGGAATCAGATTCCCAATGGTCCAGTTCTCACTAAACATCAGAAATAAATGATGACCCACAAAACGTGAACCAAAGATGAAGGCAATAAAACTTCAGTTCCATGCATAACTGGAAGAAGCGAAACAATTTTGCTTATAGCTACACGAACTACCCTGAAGTTGTAAATTTTACAACCTCAAATAAGAAATTTCTATTTAAAAGCCTGACCCCAAAACTGAAAGTTTAATTTGCAGGCTCATTTCGAAGAAAAAGAGGAAATAAAACTGAACTAGATGAACAGGTTTTTTTTTTGTTTTTTTTTTTTTACTCACTATTGGCTTTTAATCCTGTTAAATCAGCACTAAATAGATAATGCATTATAAACATCGTCTTTTATTAAAATGTTCTTATACTCAACTACTTAAGCCCATTTTAAACATATATATTTTCCTGAAATTGAATTACTGAATGAATACCCACAGCAAACCTACCAAGATGGCATAAAACAAAATCAAACAAACAACAATGGGCAATACCAAGCCAAAGTTAGAATTTATATGTGACAAGTATTGTGTAGCATACTACAACTATTTGGGAAACAGTTGTCAGTTTCTTATAACAATAAGGATAGCATTCCTAAGTCCTAGCAACTACATTCTTATCTGAATATCACCCCATGTGTGTGGATACCCAAAAAGACATACACTAGGATGTGCAAAGTAACTACATACTATAATAAGCAAAAAAGAAGCAACCCATTGTAGACCAATAATTGATTTTTAAATTTAAAATTTTTTGTTTTATTTTTAAAGAGAAAAATAAAAATGATGCAGAATTTCAAAATAAGGTGATAGGAAATTAACAGTGGTTATTTTACTGCATATTGTTACCTTCAAAGTACTTGGTCAGATTACCAGGTAGAGGTATGCGAAATTGATCAAACAATGTAAGCACTACCTATTCTTTTCAATAAGCTAATAGAAATTAGCAGTACAAGTATTTCAGCTATGTTGTGTATATATACATATATTTTGTCCTCCTTCCTACTCTTTGCTTTCCCCATCCAAGTTGTTCTTTTCTTCTGAGTAGTTTCTTTCCCTTTCACATTATCTATTATACTTTTGGATGTTAATTACTCTTTCAGATTCTTACACTAGGGAGATAATATGATGGTTACACACACAACTCTAGTTTACTTCAGTTATGAGTAGTCTCGAGTGGTATACATTTACCTATAAAAATCTCAAGTTTATCTTTCCTTATAGCTGAATAATACTCCACTGTATAAAAACATCACAGTTTTTAATCCATTCCTTGGCTGGTGGACATTTGTTGTTTTAAGATAGGGCTATGACAAATTGTGTTTCTATAAACATGAGTGCACATGTATCACTGTTTTATGATGTTTTCATTTATTCTGGGAAAATAGCCAGAAGAGGAATAGGTGGGTTGAGTAGGACTTCTACTACTAGTTTTTTGAGGAATCTCCACACTGGTTTATGCAAGTTTATATTTCCAACAATAGAGAAGGGTTCTTCTTTCCCCATATCCCCTTCAGCATTTATTGATTGATTCCCAATGATAGCCATTCTTTGTGGAGTAAGATGGAATCTCAGTATTGTTTTGATTTACATTTCTTGAATAACCAATGTTGTTGAACACTTTTTCATGTATTTATTTGTCATTTGTATTCCTTCATCTGAAAAGTGTGTATTTATCTCAGATGTTCATTTTTAGATTAGTCTTTGAATTTTGGAGAGCCGATTTTTAAAAATTCTTTACATGTTTGAAATAGAAGTTTCTTGTCAGTCATTTAAAGAATACTATTCACACTAACATAAAATATGGATTAGTCTCAAAAACCTACTAAATAAAAAGAAATTAAGGCTGGAAACACAAGATACACTAGAAGATTCCAATTATATGAAATCAAGCACTGCCATAATTATCTCTAGTGATGAGAGTAAGTAAAGTATTTATCTCTGAGATTAGAGCATATGACTGGAGATGAAAATAAGAAAACTTTCTGATATGATGAAAATATACAGAAATGTTGCGATCAAAAATACAAAGAATTTTTTTTTTTAAATTTACAATAAAAAGTATGTTGGCTGCCAGGGAGATAGCTCAGAGGCATAAGCACCTGCTTGGCAAGCACAAGGTCCTGAATTCAATGCCTGGTACAAAAAAAAAAAGAAAAGTATGAAAACATATTGACATTAATCTCCGTTAGAATATTCCCTTTATATCTGATATGTTTATTCCATTTTCTTGCAACTTTCTGAAGAAGTCCTGACATCTTCTGTCATGTGTTATCATCGCTGAATCTATGTCCAGAATTGAGTCCAAAATATTTAGTTTTCATGGTCATTTTAACTTTAAGGAAAAGGCAGAAGCTGCACGGAGCCAAGCTGCGTACCAGCAGAACACATACATAAGTGTATCAATAAGGACACACTTGCATGTTTTTATTTGGCAGAAATTGCCATCAACATTTGCTCAATGAGGAGAATCATATAATACCAAGAACATTTCTAGTAAAAAAATTACAATTAGAGCTGGCCAAATAGCTCAGCAGATTAAAATGCCTGCAAACAGATTCAGGGGTCAGGGGTTCGATTCCTGTACCTATTGTGCCAGTCCTGGCTTCAGGGCACTGAACTCGCAATTGAGACTGGGCATGGTGGCACACATCAGTGATCCCAACACTTGGGAGGCTCTAAACAGGACAGTCGCCATGAGTCCAAACTTGTAGTGAGACCCTGAACACCCTGTAGGCCCTTCCCTGAATTATAGGAAAAAAATTACAATTAAAGAAACATTGGCATTAATCTTTCTCAAAGCACTCAAAATATTCCCCCTTCCTTTATCCAATCCTTTTTGGAAATTTGTCAGTTACTGTAACATGTTTGTTTTTAATATGTAGACATGCACCTCATCTTTTGATTATGACTTGTATATCATGACCAGCAGTGTGCAAAAAATGCTCACACCTGTCAAATACCATCAAATTGTATGCCTACGGTATGAGCCTTTTATTCCATGTACTGCGTATATTAATAAAAGAATGAGCAGACTAAAGACATTCATTTTTATTACAGTAAAATTTTAACATCAAATAACTTAATAAATTTACTTTAAAAGATGATAAAATATGTCTATAAGAAATGTTTATTTTTTATTTTATTTTATTTTGCTAATGAAAGGATGAGTATAATGATGTTATTGCTTAATGTTTAATTTTTTCCTACAGGCAAGAATTAGAAAAACAAGATTTAAAAATAGGGTATGATTATTCATGTATCTATGCTAGGACTGTATACCTGAGTTAAATAATGTTCATAATATTTGCATAGAAATTGAAAGACAGAATATGACTGTATGATGGCCATAGGCTGAATGTCTGTGTTTCTTCTAAATTTTGGATATTGAAGCTCAAATCCCCAGCAAATATTTTGCCTATCACAGATGCTTCCTTAAGCACCCGAGGAATGTAGATCACTTCCCTGCTCTTTAAGCAACTTCACAGTGCTATGGAAATGACTGGTAATTGATAATCAAACACTACATGTTATAGTTTGATGATGAACTGAATTAATACACATTATTTGCTTAGCTCTTTCATTAGTTTTGTAGGATGCTCAGTTGAGTTCAGCTAGGCCTATTTCCTAAAAAGAGCAAAACTTGAGAAGCTATTCCAGAAATGAGATGTCATGTATCCTAAAGAGAGGGAGGTTGATATCTTAGTTACTTTTTTCATTGCTGAGACAAAATACCCAAAACCCATCCACAAATTAAGGGAGGAAACGTTTATTTTGGTCCATAGTTTGGAGACATTTCAATCCATAGTTGGCTGATTACAACTAAGGTTAGCATGGCAGAGGGGCATCAGAGAGGACAAACAGTCCATGGCAAAGTAGGGCAGGGAATGGAGCCAGCAGTGAAGCAGCAACCAGTGAATTGACAAGCTTCTTTATGCCCCACAGATCTTATTCAGGCTTCTCAGTCTTAGGGCAGGGGGTATTCATACCCTTAATCCTAGTAGGCCATGAATCAATCCTAGGGTCACACACTCTAGATCCAGCCACCTCTAAAACGCCTGACTTATGGCTGTATGAGGCTTTGGGAAGGCATCTAGATACAAGCCATAACATTTTATAAGATAAATTTTAGGTAATTCTATGGACTTTTTTCATAAATACTAAGATAGTATCAAGTCTTCAGTTAAATCTCTAACAGATGTTCCATAGAATTTCACCAATGAATTGTGTAAAATGTGTTCTTATGTACCAACAAGTAAGTTTCATTTGAACTTTGAATCTATGAATGATGGCTAGGGCTGGGTATATAGCTCAGTGGCATAGCTCCTACCTGGCAGGCACACGGTCCTGAGTTTAATTCTCAGTACCAATAAAAGGGGTGGTGGCTAATAATCACATTGAAAAGTGGCTCAGAATAAGCAACTTGAGACCTTTCATATTTGATTGAAGTTTTAATTTTGTTTAAGCACTTATTCTACTGAGCCATGTCCCCAGCCCCCTTTATTTTCATTTTGATGTACTTCTCTGAGTTATTAATTTCCTTGAGGCCTTCTAGTAAAACTTTCTGGTCAGTTACTGCTGTCTTCTCTTTTTCTTTCTTTTTTGTATTTTAGATGAGTTTGGTTGATTAATGTCTGCTTTTTTTTCTTGATACATGGTTGAGCATAGACCACCTCTTCTGAGGATCAAGGTGGCATGGGACAACTTAGGGACTTGAGCCTTTGTCCAAAAGTCAACTTTTAAGCCAGTGCCTGATTGTTTTCTCCAGGAAGGACCTTCTTTGTTACTGCATCTGATTACACACAGTCAGCTTATTTATCTTCTCTCTTCTGTACTAGAAATGACTTAAGGACAGAGAATTCATCTTGATTCTCTATAGTGCCTGGCAATATAAAACCTTTAAGGTTTTATAAATATTTGTGAGTGAATGACTGAAAAGTTGCATGTAAACAAAACTTTGAATCTTAATATGCCTCAAAGTTCACAAACAGGCAACAAGAACACCAGAAAAAGGATTTTCTTATTGTCAAAAATCTGCAAAATAAGAAGCTACATTTTGTTATTTATACCTTAGGGATATAATGCAAATGAATAAAATGAATGTACACTTCAACAGAGTAAATCCAACTTGAAAGCAAAGTTTCACAATTTACAAACCTGTACAAGCTACACAAAATCATTGAGTTTCAATTTTCTTATTCATAAAAATAACAATACTACTTCATGTACTATTTGTCAGGTGTAAATGAGATATTTAGAAAAGGGAGTATACATATATAAACTAGGTTAATATTTTTGACTGTGCTCTTTTAATACCAAACCTTTGTTCTTTTACTACATTAATATAGTTTGGATGAGTAAACACAGACTGATTTTGATACAGTCCCCTTGGAGGAAGAACAATGACATCCAGTCACATTCTCAAGGCTGGCTTCAGGGCACAGGCAGTGGGTGGCCTTGGGAACAGCACTCATTATGTGTGACCTTGCTGCTTGCTCACTTCATACTGAACTGAACGAAGGAATTGAAATAGACTGTCTCCTGCACATCGCACATCTCCAATTTAAACACAGATTCAATGTTTTATAAGTTTTACGTGAATAGCATAAGTGATTATATCTAACTGCAGCTCTATACCTAAATAAATGGTTACAGAAAACTCCCATCCAAATTGGTAAGGGCTCACTGCTTCAGTATTCTCTTTATTCACTTGTTATGGACTGAAAGATGTCCTTTCAAAACTCAGTTGTTGAAGCCCTAATCTCTAGTATGAATATATGGTGAGGCATGAATTTTAAGGTGGTAATCAAGGATAATTTTAATGGCATAAATAGGCTCTATCTGGGCATTGTGGTACATGCATGTAATCCTAGCATTTGGAAAGCTGAGGCAGAAGTATTACCATGAGTTTAAGGCCAGCTTGAACTTACTATGTAAGTTCAGGGCCAGTTTGGACTACAGAGTAAGACCCTGTCTCAAATAGCAAACAAACAAACAAATAAATAAATAAGGCAATGGTCCAATAGAATGGATATGCTTCTGTGAAGAGATAGTGGAGTCTAAGAATGCACAAAAAGGGTATGTGAAGGCTTAGGCTGCAGTCTGCAAGCCAAGAAGATAAGCATCCAAAAGATAATTCCAAAAATACTGTCTGAATCATTTTTCTTATTCCTGGAATAAAATATCCAACATATACAACATAAGAGAGAAAGGATTCCTTGAGCTCAGTTTGTAGGGTCAGTTGGCTGGCTCCAAGGCAGGGTCATGTGGCAGAGGGGCACTGTGGAAGAAAATCTGTTTATGGCATGCTGGGCAGAAAGAACAGAGAGCATCAAGGGAGGAGGAGAAAGGAAGATGAACTCTACACCCCAGTGAGTCAGCTCTGACCAGGCTTGGCCACCCCAAACCACCTTTGGCTATGAACTTGCTAGTTAACTCATCTGCTGATGAATACAATATCCCTTTGAGGCATGTAGATCTTGGCTTCTCAGCTTTCATAACTGTGAGAAAATTAATTTATGTTGTTTCTGTGGTATTCTGTTACAGTATCCAAAAAGATGAATATATGGCATCTAACACAGTCTATTTGACTATATCTCATTACCAGAGAATTACCACCCCATTCAGACACTGTTTATAAGAGAGAATTCTTTTTTTCTCTTCAAATTTTAAAAATAGACTTTTGGTTAATACACAATAATTGCACAGCTCACATTTTATTTATCCATTCACCTATTGATAGACACTGGGGGTTGATTCATACAAGTTACTATGACTAATAAGAAAATGAAAAGAAATCCAGAAAAGATATGAAGAAAAATTAGCTCTTGTATACTGTTAGTGAAAATATGAATTAACATAGTTACTATGGAATACAGAGTAGAGGTTTCCCAAGAAGGTAAAAATAGATTTATCATCCATTTGAACCAGCTATCCAATTTCTAAATATGTATCTAGGGGAAATAATATCAGCATAGGAAAGAAACAGATTCATGCCCATGTTTGATATGTACTATACACAACAGCTACAATCAAGATGTTGATAGTTTGAGTCTTGGGATTGCTACCATAGTTACATGGCCAGAGTTAAAGAATTTAACCTATTTGTACCTCAGTTCCATACATGCAGATGTCCTTTCAAAAGAAAATTCTTTGATTTGTCTGAATCTGCCATAATTGTATGAATATATTTTATTAGAGACCAAAAAGGGGACAGGGTAGAGCAATGTCAAATAAAACTGAATCAGATTTAGCATCTATTGTTTTGGAAAATTTATATATAAGTCCTTGTGTTGCTTGTCACTGGGACAAAACTATTGACACTTTCAATGTAAAGGAGGACCATTTTATTTTGGCTTATATTTTGGTCAATCATTAGCTGGCTCCAAGACAAAAATGGTATGGTACAAGAAAGTAATTTAAGACATGGCAGTCAGGAAGGAGGGGGGAGATGGGGAGAGGGAGAGAGAGGGAGAGAGAGAGAGAGAGAGAGAGAGAGACCAATCTAGACAGAAGAGTACTAATTTCAGGCCACATCCCCAGTGACCCCTCCAGCAACCAGACCTCACCTCTCAATAGCACTCTCAGCTCTGCAGCTGAGAGGATGGATCCAGTGATGAATAGAGCACCTTCCTGACTCAGTTATCCTCAACAGCTCTACCTCTGAGCATGAGAGACTTTGGAAGCCAACTAGATCTAAACCATAACAGTATGTCTTTGGTTTTCATAAGTCCTATGTTCAACTAATAATGTGAAATGCATTTAATCTCTAAGAGATCTCATGGTCTTAATAGTTCCAGGACTGCTGAGAAGTCCACATCAAGTCTCATGTGAGACTCAAGGAAAACTCTAAAATGTGAGATCTTCAAAAATAAAAAGTAAATTACATAATCCAAATATAAATTCCACAAGATATTCTTATTTTAAAAAGAAAAACATGGAACAAAGGAATAGGAAGGAATCAAACCAAAGCAATATAAGAAACCAGCAGGGCAAACTGAGCTATGCTCAGTACTAGAGTTTGTTGTGGTGAGAAGTAAACTCCAAAGGGTTGGTACAGCCCCATTTGGGTTTTCTCTTGGGCTGGCTCTGCTTACTGCCAAATTTTTCTCAATTAATATTCCACATTCCTGTAATTTCCAAGTTCACCTTTGGCTTCACTGTCATGGTTTCACATGCTGTGGTCTCAGGAGCTCTTTCCTAGCCTCTTGAGCCTTCCTTTGAAACCTAGGTTGAAAACTCTGTGTCCTTATAACTCTTGCATACCACAGGCTTAAAAAATCAGCACCACAGGGATGATGCCAAAATCTGCTGCCATGTCCCACAGTAGCCTGTTCCCCTTTCACTATTGTTGCAGCATCTTCTGAGGACTTGGATGGCTGAACTCCAAGAATCACTTCCTTGAGTGACCCTGAATAAGCAGAGCTCCTGGGACTACCTTTTGAAAGCAAAGTTTTCAAGGACTTTACTCTTTCACCCCTTGAGTCTGTAGTGAATGGAGTCAGTCCATTTCCTGACATTCCTTCTGGGATCTTTCCTATACCCCAATACAAAGCCCTGAGCTGCTTTTCAACGGCACTGATCTTTTTGGCCACCACAGCATCACTGGTTCCAATTTTGTAGGCACTACATTTCTGGTCATTCCACAATTTCTTTTTACATCTTTTGGCTTTGCTGTTTCCTACTGATTTCATTGTAATTTTAGCTCAAACCAGCAAGCACTACTCAAACCCAGCCTGAATATTTAGTTGCCTTAAAATTTCTTCTGCCAAATTATTTCATGACCTTTAAATTCAAAACTCCTAGAATATGGGAAAAAATGTAAACAAATTCCTTGCCACATGCGTGGACTTTAGTCCAGTTTCCAACCAAATGCCCATTCTCAGCTGAAAGCTTATTAGCCTAGTTGGGCTTTACTGTCTGCATTCTTATCAATATTCTGGTACAGTATTTTGAGCTCCTGGGAGAGTGTGCTTATGGAATTCTAATCAGTCTTTAACTCTCCTCTTCAAACCTTTCCAAATCCAGCAAACCAGTTCCAAACATTGTAAACCATGACTGTATGGTCACATATTGTCATGGCAACAACCTCACTCTTCAACTACCAATTTCCGATATTAGTCACTTACCTGTCACTCAAAGAAAATATATCTTACTGAAATTTAAAGAAAGAAAGGTTTATTTTTGGCTCATAGTTTAGAGCAGTAATGGTAAATTTATGGCACACATGCTGCCTTGGACTGCTTGTATCATTGAAAGCTCTAAGAAATTTGCCATCACTGTTTTAGAGGGTTTAGTCAGTGTTTAGCTGGCACCAAGACAGAACTGGCATGGTAGAACAGCATGATGGAGACAAGCTACTGTACCCGTGGTAGCAAGGAAGAAGGGAGGGAGGAAGACAGAGAAGGGGACCAGGATTACAGCCTTAGCAGCCATGTCATCAGTGACCCCTTCTTCTCCAACCAGGCCCTTCTCTTAACAGCAGATTTAACTATGTGCTAACCAATGCATTAAATTACTGATGAGTATGGCAACCCTGTGATCCAATAACCTTCCAACGACAGTCTCCAATCACATCATATTTGGGGAAGAGGCATTTCAGAGCTAAACTCCAGCAGTTTCTTTGGTATATCACATATCAGGAGACTTTAGTAGAAGCTTCAGGTCTGTCTGCAGACTAATTATTCCTAGGTCAGACTACCTATGTTTTCTAAGGCTTCAGTTTCTTACTAATATAATAGGCTAGTGATGTCTATTCAAAAGAGTATACGATGATGAACATGATGAAATAATGGAAAAGTATTCAGTACATGCTTGTTTTATCTGGATTTTTCTGAGAATGCTCATATTAATATTGTGGATCATTGTTCTTCACTCCCCACCACTCTAAGGACAAAAATCTTAAGGCTCTACAAGAGGCCTGTTTTTCTTGCTAGCAAACAATATGGAGCTGAAGTTGCTATAACCTATGGAACAAACCTCCTGAAGGAGGAGAAGAATCAAGAGCTTCATTGTCTCAATGAGGTTCCATATGGTATACAGTTTTCTCTGAGCTCCACATTTGTGTCTATAATACTGACTTACTTTTACTTCATTAGTGGAAGGGATGAGACTTGTGAATGTAACAGCTCCTAGGTTAAAACCATCCAGGGATACACAATTTTAGACCAGGAAAGGAACTGCTTGCACGTGAAGCTCATTAATCTTTTCGGTCCCCTATGGTGCATGGCTTTTATACAGTATGATGCCAAGATACAATGGAAGATAAGTTGTATAACACAGAAATCATGCTAGCCATTATAACTAAGAAATTGTTGTAGAGATTTGAGTGGAAAATCTTCGTAGAAAAATAGACGTGCATCGTATGGATGCAATGCTCAATCATGTCGAATTTTTATCAATTCCTTTTTTAATCTATCCTTCCTTAATTTGGGTGTCAGTACATTTTGTGTTCTTGTACAAATAAGAATACTTTCAGTTTTCTTTGTTTTTCCTCTTGGAGGACACATTAGAATGGGCAACTCATATCCTTGACATAATAAAATGTACTGACACCCAAAATTAAGGAAAGATATATTTATTTTATTAGTACGTTTCCAGTACATAATGTTTTTACTCAGTTGAGTTGTCAGTGTATGAATATACACTTCTTAATCCTGTTTTTCACCTCTTTTTCCTCCTTTCCATCCTCACTCCCCCCATTTCTTATCTGCTTCCCATTTAGGATCTATCACTCTATTTCCTGCTATTTATCTTTGGTTTTGCTTTTTCATTTATAATATTGGTTTCTCATATAAGAGAAATCAGGTGATCTTTAAGCTTCTGTGTCTCATTTATTTCACAATAGTATCAAGGTGAATGTTTTCCTACAAATGACTTAAATTTATCTTTCTGTATGGAAGAATATTATGGTTTATGTCTAGATATCCCCCAAAAGCCTCATGCAAGCATAGGGTTTTTTCAGAGGTTTAAGGACTAAGGATGCTGGGGATAAGGGTGAGAGACTGTTAGAATGGTCCACCAATTTGGTACCCCTATAATCCTAGCAGTGGGAGACAATACAAGGGACAGAAGTCAGCTTGTCTCCTACTCTAATTTGTTTTGCTACCTTAGGAGACCGATGAATCATTTTTTTCTGTGAACCTACCCCACTTTGCAGCCAGCTGATTAGGAACTGAAAGATCTACAAATTGTGAGATAACAAGAACCTTTTCCCCTTTGGCTTTGGTTGTTGGGTATTTATTCCTAGGAGTGACAAAAGTGACTAAGACACATGACTATTCTTTCATTATGTATAACTACCACATTTTCTTCAGGCATTCCTTTCTGAAGGAATGGATGGAAAAATAGGCTGTTTCTGAGATTTAGCTATTGTGAACTGTACTGCTATAAACATGGGTATGTATATGTCAATACTCATGTGTCAATACCCAATAACAAATGATGCAACTTTTCTAGTAGGTAAATATAGCTTGATTAAACATACATTTATATTGTCCCCAAAATTCATTTTTTAAAAGTCTATGACTAGCACTTCCACTCCTTTCAATTCCTGAGAGCTCCTGGAACAGTTTTTCATCTTAACCTCACTACTATTTCATGAATAAAAAGTGCTACTGTTCAATTTGAATATAAATTGTTCCTTTGGGCTAAAAGAATGTAAGGTTAAACAATTATTCTAAGATACAAAAAATGTTTCAAAATCAGGTAGTTTTTGTTAGTACTGTGTATATTTAACTTATTTCTATATGAGATGATATAAATGATTTTTTCTCATATATTGTAACTCAGTCAACAGATCAAAAATAGCTGCTGTGCAAATGACAGTTATTATAATCTTTCATATACTGAAAAATATATTTAGATTTGTATGCTGAGAGAATTTCAAATTTAGAGTATTGTATATTTCATTAACTGCTTTTTAAAAAATATGCTACCTTACTTTAAAAACAATTTTATTTAGATATTATAAAGGATTGTTTTGTCATGGAATCTATTCTGAAAATGGAGCTTTCAAGACAAATTTTTATTTGATACTAAAGGAAAATGTAGTTCTGAATTGCAAGGCTTCCATATCAAATGCTTCCCTCTCTGCAGACAATCTGGCTAAATTATGTTCCTAAGCTGGCAATGTGACCAACCTTTTACTTTTTCTGTGCATAAACTGATGCAGTAGCAAAATATTATGTCAAGGAGATGAGTTGCCTATTCTAATGTGTCCTCTAAGGGGAAAAACAAGGAAAACTGAAAATACTCTTATTTGAACAAGTACAAATAGAAGTTAGATGTTTTAAAAAATAAACTTAAAATAGATATGCAGATATTAAATTTTATTTAAAAATATAACATGGGAAATCACTTCTATTATAAGGTAGAGGGTGCTACATAGATAGTGGTCAATGTCTATCTGTTGGTATCTGAATTACACAAAAGTCTTTTAGAGGTTGTTATGGTTTGTGCCTAGTTGTCCCTCCAAAGCTTGATGTAGTCATGGGATGGGCCTCTGAAGTTTGTGACTAATTCATGATGCCGTGCTGGGAGTATGAGTGTGAGTACTTAGACTTATGGGTAAGTGCTGCTGGGATTATGAACGTGAGTGTCACACCCAGCCTGGGGCAGAGAGACTGAGTACAAGAGAGAGATACACTTGTTCTCTGTTGCCCTTGTTGCTGCTGCTCCTCCCCTTTGCCTTTGCTCTTTGCTGTTTTCCACTGCCTTCTGCCCTGTGCCATTCTGCCTTGGAGTCAGCTGAGTATGGACTGAAACTCCCACAAAACTGTGAACCAAAAATTCTATCCTATTTTGGGTGTCAGTATTTTGTCCCAGTAACAAGGAAAATGTAGCCCAGGCAGAAGTGTTAGTGAAGTTAGGGACCACATGCTACAATTTTAGCACATTAAAGATGAAAGTGTGGAAGAAATTCAAATAATTTTCTTTGTTCATATTTTTATTTTTAATTTTTAGAGTATAAAGGTATATTATTATTAAACAATAATTTTAAGAAATTAAAACAAGTTAATCCCTCTGAATTCTTATAATTAATGCAATAATTCTGATCAATATCATAACCATGAAGGAGACATTTTAAAAATTAGAGTTAAAAAAACTTAAATTCTGTTTGTCCTTTATATTTTTTTCTTTTTTGAAGTATGCACCTTTTTGATTAGATCTCTATGTTTAAGGCATCCAAGATTTCTCTCTTGGTTACACTCTCTTCTTGGGTGATTTGAAATACCATTGAAAGCTAAAATGTTCGAAGTCTGTGTGTCCAGTACACACCAACTCTGTGAGCTCTGGGTTGCAACCCTCTCAACAACTACCTGGGCATCTGTAATGAGCCTCACACTCTTCACATAGTCAAGGAGCATCACTGGTTTGTTACCTCCTCCCTCTCCCAGTTATTTTGGTCTTTGTTTTTGAGGTACGGCCTTGCTACATTGCCAAACTGGTCTAAGCCTCTCTGATAGCTAGGATTATAAACCTGTACAATACCTGGATCTCATTTTTTTTCTATTCCACACTTAAGACTTCTTTCTTTACAGTAAATGCTATCACTATTTTATGCAGTTGCTTTGTTAAAACAAAAACAAAAACAAAACAAAACAAAACATTTTTCTTGGTCCTGTTGTTTTCTTTAATCATCACACTCCATCTAATCCATACTGGCAGTGCCACTCCTTCATATATACCAAGTACAATTTGTCTTTATTTTTTTAGCCTTCATTGCACAGACATTATCATATCTCAAGGAGACCTCTACACAAACTTTCTAAGTGTTGAACTCTCCAATCCTATTCATCATCGTGGTGGCCAGAAAATAAAACATGATGTCATGTTGTTGCTTATAAATTGCTCCCAGCCTGGAGATTCCGAAAAACTATGACTAGAGGTCCCACTGAATCCAGGTTTTTCCCTCCTGGGTATTTTTCCAGAACTAAGAACATCACATCACAGTGATATATATGCAGCCATGTTTATAGCAGCAGTTTGTCACAGCAAAATCTTGGAAACAACCCAAATACTCATCAATCAAAAAATGGATAAAAAAGATGTGGTATTTCTGTACAATGGAGTATTTACTCAGCTATAAAGAAAGATAAACTCAAAGCTTTCATAGATAAATGGATGCAACTAGAGACTAAACTCATAAGTGAAATAAATCAGACCCACTTCTGTAAATATCATACTGTCTCAATGGTGTCAGGAGGCTGAGGCAGGAGGATTGTTGTGAGTTCGAGACCAGCCTGAGCTACAAAGTGAGTTTAAGGCTAGCCTGAACTGCATAGTGAGACCTTGTCTCAAAAAGACCAAAAAAAAAAAAAAAAAAAAAAAAAAAAAAAAAAAAAAAAAAAAAAAAAAAAAAAAAAAAAAACCCTGAAAGACTAAATAAAATCTGAAAGCCACAATAGATCCTTTGAAAGGGAAATAATCTGTTGAAAGGGAAGGAACAACTGGGATAATGAAAAGAGTAAAGAAAGAACAAAAGGAAAATGATTCTTTGTTTATATACAGGAAAGCTTATATAGTTGTACTGCTGATTTCTGCTGGTCTACTGAAAAGAGCAGCTAATGCTTAAATCACTTTCCCCCTTTTTAATTTTTTTTAACTTTTTTGATCAATTTTGCATGCTTATGTCTGGTAACCTCAACAGTTATATTTTGAGACAATAATTTGCAATATAATAATCATTGTTGAATTACTATTATTTTATTTAATGAAATTCGGTATGGTTTCTAATTTTTGACTATTTTTATTCTCTCTAAAGAAACAGTGTGAAAAATCGTTCCCCATGTACCATCATGCTTTTGGTATAATGCAAGCCCCAGATCAAGGCTGACATGGCTTTCTGGGCCCTAGGCCAGGTGACATTGTGTGGATC
The DNA here is from genome assembly GCA_004027165.1 of Ctenomys sociabilis. Taxonomy (NCBI): domain Eukaryota; kingdom Metazoa; phylum Chordata; class Mammalia; order Rodentia; family Ctenomyidae; genus Ctenomys; species Ctenomys sociabilis. The sequence continues at coordinate 59,888 of PVKA01009960.1, forward strand.
CCTCTACTTATTCAGTCTCTTTTTTACTCCCACTGTGTTCCATTTGCATTGACATCTTGGTCTTTCAGTTGTATAAAACTTTTGTGGGCTTTCTCCCTTATACCTGGAGAGGTGTTGCTTAGGTTGGCTTCCACAAATGGTCTTTTCTCTATTATGCAGACCAAGACAGACCTTAAACTGGTTCCAATTTCAACATAAAGCTCAGTTTGGACCAGAACCATCAGAGCAGCAGTTATATTCAGATCCAACAGTGCTCAAGCAGTTGAATTCAAGGCTAAGTTGCAGCATTTACAAAAGCAGCTGGTTACTCCCTGTACTCGGGTCTCATAAGCTACTAAATTCTAGATTACACAGCCCAAGGACAAGTTAATGGGATTTGGCAGAACATAAAAGGAAACAAGAAATTACAAAAGAAAATGAACTTAAAATAGAAATAGGTAAAATACACAGTAGTAAGGTTTTTTGCCAGCTAAATACATCAAGTCATATTTACATTTCTGTGTTATCTTTAGGGACAAGTAGGAAAAAAGACAGTTACTAAAATATTTCTAAATTTGCTCAGTTCTCTACCTTTAACTTATTCCTATTGCTCTTGAAACATCAAAATATGGGGACCCATAGAATCAAAAGTGGTACACATTGGTATAAAGTCTCAGTCTTAAATAAGGCTGATTTGCAGCCTCAGGCTGGTCAGTCAGGAATCCAGCACCAGGAACAGTTCTGCCTAGCAGCACATGACGCGTGGAGTGCTTGGCAGTTCACAGGCCTTGTCAGCTTCCCCGGTTTTACAGACTCAGTGATTTTAGTGATTTGAACAAAGAATCAGCTAGACAAATAAATTTTCAAATGGGAAGCTAAACAAGGAAAGGGAGTAGAGGAAAGGAATGAAGGAGGAAAGAAACAATAAAGGGAACAGAAGGAAAAAATAGAAACATAGCTTTTGTAAAAAAGGAGGGGAAGAGAGTTTGAAGGGAATGGAAGAAATTGGGGAAGAAAGAATCAAGATTATAATGTACAAGTACAAATTTCCTATGATGAATGTGATCAGTGTTTACACTTCAAATATGCCAAAAAATTAATTTTTAAAAAGTAAAGGCTGAACCCTACTCCATTAAAAAATGAAACAGTACCTGGAAAGTATAGTCCTCTGGAGCCCAGGAGACATACTTATCCTGGTTCTGTTGCCAAATAACAATTTGAACTTGAAAGATTCACCCTGTTTCAAGGCCTAGTACTTGTGGATCCCTAGAATATATCTCCTTTGACATAGCTAGCTTCCTGCCATTTCCCTCAGGCCAGTACTTACACATTCCTGCATTAAAAGGCCTTGGTAGACTACCTGAAATAAAATCCTCACCTGCTCCCAAACCATTTGCTTTTTTTTTTTTAACCTGCCCTGTTTTGTAAGTCACATATTTCTTCTCTATTGGATGTATTTATTTGTCTGTCTTTCCACCATTGGACTGTAAACACCATGGAAGAAGGGACTTTTGCTTCTGCTTGTCTCCCTAGAGCCTCCTGCAATCACTGACAAACAATATGCCCCATTAAATATCAGTCTAATGAATGGATGGAAGAAATGAGTAAAGCAGGGCCGGAAAGATGGCTCAGTGGAATAAGCGCTTCCCTGGAAAGTGCAAGGGCCCGAGTTCAGTCCCTTGTTTCACAAAAAAAGAAAAAAGAAAGAAATGAGCATAGCAAACATGTGAAAGAAGGTACCTCAGACAGACAATGCTATCTGGATTTCTACCATGATAAAAATGAAAATTGAAATGAAACACTCAGAAACTTCTCTAGATTGTGGACAAAGTAATTTATATCTGTTGAATCTAGGCCTACTTTAAAAAACAGACTAGTCATTTTTCATCTCATTATTTGTAGTAGTACTTTTTCACACTATTTTTCTAAGGCATTGAGTCTAAATAGTTTGGATATTTAAAAACAGGTCTGTCATTACAGAGAGATTCAGAAGCCAGCACTAGATGGATTGGGATCAGAGCTCTTTTCAAAATTTATTTCCATAGTTTCTTCTCTGCTATCCTGTGTTGTACATCACAAACAATTTTAAAGCTGCAAACACCTGCCTTGCCAGAAAGTGGGTATAATTCACAGAACCATTAAATGGTATGTAACTCATCCTACCTTAGATGCTGACCATGGGGATTTCCTTGAGGGTTTTCCAAAAATCACACTGCAGCTTAACTATTATAGCGACTCATACCTTCACTAGGCAAATGAGAATTATCCCCGCCTTACAAGGTCATGTGAAGATGCATGATTATTTCTTAATAAAGGGAAATTCTTGTGATCACCCAGAGATAATTTACAAGAGATGTCTGTAATCCCATTCAGAGCTCTAATTTGGGTATGATGAGAAGAAGGAAAGGAAAATCTTTAAGGTAATTTTATTTCATTGGAAATTTTTTGAACAGTCAATTGGAGGGCCAGCCAAATAGCTGAGTGAATTTAAGCACCTGTAAGCAGGCACAGGGGCCAGGAATTTGATCCCCAGGTCTGGTGTGCTGGCCCTGCACCAGGGCGTGCTTAGATGGCTATTGAGACTGGGCATGGTGTCATGCACCTATAAACCCAGATCTTGGGAGGTTGTGAACAGGTGGATCACTACGAGTCCAATTTAGTAGTAAGACCTTTACCTATAATACAAAAAACTAAAAATAAAAGTCAATTTTAAAAATGAATTTGTCTGTTATATTTAACTCCCACACTTAGGCTATGTTTTCAGCATAGCAGTTAATGAGCCAGGTGCCCTGCAATGTATGTATAATCCTAGCAGTCAGGTAGCTGAGGCAAGTGGATTACCATGAGTTTGAGGCCAGCCTGAGATACACAGTAAGTTCAAGGCCAGCCTGAACTACACAGCAAAAACCCTATCTCATAAACAAAACAAAACAAAACAAAACAAAAATAAATAAAACAGAACAAAATGAAATAAAATAAAAACTAAAACAAAAATACCCTCAAAATCAGAAACTGAAGAGACGCAGTCCTTGAACTCTGGAAAATCCCTGGAGCTATCTGGTTGTCCATTTGCACAATCTCAGAGTATAATCAATAAAACAAAGTCAGATAAGGCAGTCACTAAGATACAGCATAAGATGGTTTCTCCTCTACCAAGAATTTGGGGACCCACAGAAGGACCGAGAAGAACTGCAGTTGATAGGCAGGTTGACTCTTCCCTCTTACCTGCTATCCTGTTTTTACTGTCAGTGGGTCACTGTGCATCAGTTCTTCCTTATTGATCTTTAAGTAAACTATGAACTTTCACTTTTATTTGATACCAGATACTACAAGTTGTATCAAAAACTTGTGCTGTAGTTACTCAGAATTACGTTCTCATGAGTTTCATATTATAGATTATTTTGTGGAGGTTGAAGTTGACATTTCTAATTAGTCATCTTTTTAAATCTCAGGACTATGTTCCAAGTTCTGGTCAAAATATATTTTAAAGGCTTCCTTAATTTTCAATATGAGTTCAGGGCTGGTATTTTATTAATACACATGACACCACTTTTTGTGCTTGCAATCACAACATAAAGACTTGTATCTTGCCAGGGAAGTTCTTATTCCACCAAGCCAAATAATATCTTTCTAGGTTTTTTTTTTTTTTCAGAACTGGGTATTGAACTCAATCTCTTGCACTTGCCAGGGAAACTCTTATTCCACTAAGCCATTTCCCCAGCCCCAAAGACTTGTATCTTAAGGGGATTGCTTTATGTGTTCTCCTAAAATGAACTTCAAAATATCAGCTAATGTAATATTTTATATTAGTGTCCTTAATAAATCAAAGAAGAAAAAAATCTATGATTTTTATGATAATGAATCTTCAACAAATGGCTGAATATATTCTCCTCAGCCCTCCTCAATAAAATACCAATCCATGTCTTTCCTCATTCAGTTTGTTTGTTTGTTTGTTTGTTTATTTATTTATTTATTTATTTATTTATTTTGCAGAACTGAGGATTGAACTCAGGCTTCTGTGCTTTATTTATTTACTTACTTATTTATTTTTGTATTTTAGGGAAGGGTTTACAGGGTATCCAGGGTCTCACTACCAGATTGGACTCATAGTGATCTCCCTGTTCACAGCCTCCCAAGAGCTGAGATTACAGGGGCTCACCAAACATGCCCAGTCTCTATTGCCATCTCAGCACGCTCTGGGGTGGGGCCAGCACTGCAGGCCCCAGGGATCGAACCTCTGGCTCCTGTGCTTGCTTATAGGCCCTTTAATCTGCTGAGCTATTTGGCCAACCTCTAACATTTTTATATAGTCGTTGTACTAGTTAATCTTTCCACCATCAATTCAGAGGGTTTTCTCTCTACAATCTCACTGGCATTTGTTGATTCTGAGTTCTTGCTAGCCATATTTTTGTGGCATGAAATAGAATTACAGTGTTATTTTGTTCTACATTTCTCTAATGGCCAAAAATGCTGAAGATATACCATTTATACTTCAAGAAATATTCATTCGTTAATTTTCCTGGTTTTTGTTTGAGTAGTTTAGGTTTGGAAGGTCTAATACTTTCTAATTCTTCATGCTAGTCCTCTGAAATGCAGCCGGCAAGTTATTTTTCCATTCATATAGGTTGTATATTCACTCTATTGATTATCTCCTTCACTGTGTATAAACTTTTTCTTTTTTCATTTATGTATTTGGTACAGGGTTTCACTATGTAGCTCAAACTCATAATGATCCTCCTGTTTCCAGTCTCCCCAGTGCTGGAATTACAAGCATGCACCACCACAGCAGCCTGGACTCTTTCCCTAACTATGTGCCCTGGGTGCAGAACTGGATGGTCATGCGGGACCTGGGATGGAACCCTGTTCCCTGCACTTGCCAAAGCTGTCACTTAGTTTACTGAGCTATCTCACCAGCCTAACTGTGTAGAAATTTTTAAAGTTGATATAATTATATCTGTTGAGTCTTCATGTTATTTCTCATACAATTACAGTTCTATTCTTTCTTACAGTATCTTCTATACTTCACCTATTTTACCATGTTCGGTGTTTCTATTTTTGATCCACTTTTATTTGATTATTACAAGTTAAGACATGTGGATCTATATCAGACTTCTGTGTGTGGATAATAAGTTTTCTCAGCAATTGTTCGTTAGAGAGGCTGTCTTTTCTTCAGCATTTGTTTTTATCTTCTTGGTCAAAAATCAGATGCTAAAGGTATATGGGGCTATTTCTGTCTTTTATCAATTCAACTGGCCTAGAGATCTATTTTTGTGCCAGAATCATGCTGTTTTTATTACTTTAACTTTGTAGTATAACTTGAAATTTGGGATTGTGAGGTCTGCAACTGTGCTCATTTTTAGCTATTTTACATATCTTGTAGCTCTGCATACAATCTAATATTTTTTTTCCTTCTAATTCTGGATGAATGCTCTTGGTATTCTGGTTGGGATTGCGTTAAAACCTGTACACCATTTTGGGATCTTAGGTTGTTAACCATCCAGAAGAAAAGCTGATTAGTATCCTGCAGCTTATGCCATTCACTTTGCCTTATCTGACTCAATTAATTTTACTTGTTATACATTTCCTTTTGTATTTCTGCTTTTCGCTTGTTATACTAGGGAGACTATACGATATTTACACATGTGTGTCTGGTTTATTTCACTTATGAGTATATGTTCAAGTGGCATCCACTTCAGTATAAATGCTTCAAACTTATCATTCTTTCAGTTCCTTTGATCTCTCTGCCAGCAAAAGTTCCAAGTCACCAAAGAACCTCTGCAGTTGTTCCTGAATTCAGTGTTTTTCTCCTCTTTCGAATCATTGATGCTTCCTTGGACAATCTCATCCAGATCCATGAGATAGTCTGAGGAAGCATCAATGATTCGAAAGAGAAGAAAAACACTTCGTTCAAAACGCAGCTTGTGTATTTTGCTTCTCTTTATAAAGAAGCTACATCTTGATTCAGAAAGGGTCGGGAGAAACAGGGAAAGTAAGAGAAGCTGAAAAGTAAAAAGGAAAATTGCCATTTCACACACCTAGAAGTGATTGAAAAGAGCTTCCTTATGTGGAGCTAATTGATAACATGAAGAATCAAGAAGCAGCTGTGAATATGCAACATGGAGAGAAGAAATCCTCCAAAGGGCGGTCCAAGGATGTGTGTAACTTTGCTAAGCAACGATAAATTTGCTTCATTACAACTCAAGTCATACACAGACAAAGGATCTACAGAATAATGTACAGGACTACAAGATAAATCCTGAGAGGACTTCACTGACCACATAAGAAATATAAAGTTAATGTGTTGGTATATAAGTCTTGATCTATCTAGGTCTTAACCATCCAGCAGAAAAGTATAAA
>PVKA01009961.1:0-15253 GCA_004027165.1 Ctenomys sociabilis
TGGTGGCGCATGCCTGTAATCCCAGCACTCGGGAGGCTGAGGCAGGAGGATTGTTGTGAGTTCGAGACCAGCCTGAGCTACAAGTGAGTTTAAGGCCAGCCTGAACTGCATAGTGAGACCCTGTCTCAAAAAGACAAAAAAAAAAAAAAAAAAAAAAAAAAAAAAAAAAAAAAAAAAAAAAAAAAAAAAAAAAAAAAAAAAGAAATTCTAGTTGCACAACATATGAAATTTCTGGCTGATTATTTTTATAACTCATACAAATAGAAGCAAGAAAATATACTGCAGTTGACTGAATACTAGCCATATAAGTTATACATAAAAGATCCAGATTCGACTTCTAGAATCTCTGATTAGTCACGTGTTCTGTGAACCTTAAAAGTTTTGAAAATGTGCTACAAGCTCTTTTTTTTGGTGGAACCGGGAATTGAATTCAGGCCCTTGCACTTGCCAGGAAAGCGCTTATTCTACTGATCCATCTTGGTTTTAAACCATTTTATGTAATTAGGACTTGGAGAAAACAAATGAGATCAAAAGCATCTGCCTTTGCCATGGCCTCAAAACAGACCCTAAGTCTGATTCTGTGGGCTCTAAGAGCTCAATGACAATGAGGTTCATCTGTTGATGAGGTCACCTGCTACTACTGCTGTCAGAAGCCAGGCCACTATAAGAGGGGCTGCCTCAAGAGTCCCACAAGCCATGCCCAGACTGTCACGGCAGCCACTGGAAGTGAGACTGCACTCAGAGGGGGAGGCCCCAGCTCTCAGACTCCCCAGATGATCCAGCAGGACTGAAGGTCCCTGGGCCTGCCTCCTCCCTCTGGCCAGTTGTCATCTCTACCTGCCATCTCCACAGAGAAGCCCTGAGTAATCATGACTAAAACAAACCCAGCCTATTACCGATCATTGGCACAGGTCTCTTTGTCCTTCTCCAACCCTGACCTTCCTTCCCGTCATTGTCATCTTGCTCTAGCTATAACTGAGATATATTGTTCATGTACATATAAAATCCTGTCAATGTAAGAAATGTCTAGAGACAATGGCTACCATGTCCAGTAGCCTTGGGTCTATAGATAAAGCCAGGCATTATATATGTAACATAAAACTCAACCTCAGCGTTAAAAGACAAAAAAATCCTTTGGCAGTGCCCCTTGCTTACAATGGGGACATATCGAAAATACTAAATGGGACATTGTTTTAATCTGACGGAATGCTACATGTTTTATGACAAGTGTGTAAGTTAGCCTGGTTGGTTTCTGATGTAAATCAGGTATTTCATGCTGATAGTAAATATAACCTTTCAGATTATATTTCTCAAAAGTAACATTATCTAATGTTTTATAATATATTGTATCTGTTCTAACTGGTAAAAATTATTAGACATTTTAAAAGAAAATATTATGATTTCAGTCAATATTTTTGGGTGTTTTTCAATTAAAAGGCAAAAAAATGTTTCCCTATACAGATAAGTTTTGAGTTCAAAAACATACAAGTAAAACATAACTGGCTGATGTCACTGTTTGCTCAGACAAATATGCCAAACTGTACTTAGATTACTTAAAACATTGACAATAGAAATAAGGTATTAACCTGGTTCTCATAAGTTCTAAAAATTAAGAGATAACTATAACTAAAGCTAGAGGGACTTATAGCAAACTGTCAGATTCCACAAATGAAGAGATCTAACAGCCAAGTTGGGTTACAAGTGCTAGTCCTTTAAAATGTTTATTTTACCTGTTAGCTTAAATGCTCTTATTTCTCAAAACTTGTGTTCTTTCCTAGAAGATATCAAAACCCAGGTAATCATGCAGATAAAAATCTATAACAAATATTCTAGATTAAGATTCCTTTTTACCTGGGATCCACCAGATTTTGTCTATGGAGACACACATTAAGGCCTTAACTAACTGTCCACTTCATACAGCCCAGTTGAACTGAACCTTCATGGAGTTTCCTGACTCATTACAAGAAAAGTTATCTTCATTCTCCTTGGGCAGGGCTGTGTGCAGAAGGCCTTAAACAATCAGACAGGGCTGGGCCCTCAAGGAGACTGCATGCAAGAAGACAACTGTGAGAGAGATGTTTCCTGCTGTGGGCCAGACCTCAAGACAAAAGAGGAAACTCCCTGGCTGATATCACAGCTTGAGAGGGAGCACAAAATCTTGTGGGGCCACTGGAGATATTACTTGTCCTCCCAGCCCAAGTTCTAGAAAAACCCTCCTAGTCAGACTCTGTTGTTAACTAATGCTCCTTGCTGTTTGAGTAGATTAGCAGTGGTGGTCCCATCTCTAAATAATTTGATATTACATCACCACAAAGAGCCATGAGTGCATAAGCCTTAAGAAATTTAAGCATATGATATGATATTTAGTGTTGTTAGAAACCTCTTCTTTGGCAAAATAGCAGAACAACACTAAAACAATTGGGGTGCAATGCAGCCAAAGGAAAAAATTGTCCCTAGAGATTCATCAAAACTGGGGACTATTCTCAATGTCTCCTTGCATAAATGACCTGATATCTGCCTCAATTGGACCTGTTCTCCTGTTTCTTTGGCCTTGACTATCGGGCCCTATTTCACAGACTGTTTAACTAAGTAAGAATCCTGGCAGTCAAGTTAATAAATAGTACTTAGAGCTCAATATCAGCCCTTAAAAGTAACCCAGGAAACAATGATTTGATTCCCAGATAAAACCAGTGGGGAATGTAATGGGTCAACTGAATTTTGTGTTACAACTATGGAAAACTATTAGGTGCCCTTATGCTTCCTGTTATCTACTCTAAGGAATGTGTCCTCACCCTCTGTTCAAGGCTGGTTAGTAATAAGCAACTGTCTCCCTCCCCTCCCCAATCTAATTCCTGTAAACATAGTCAGCTTAAGATGTATCTTGTAAAAACAGCTTTCTCAACACAAGCCCCCACACGGGCAAGTTGTGCATATTGCAGAACTGGGATGTGATTTTCTGCTTTAAAAGCTCCTTCTACCTGGGCTATGGGCCGCTCAGCACCCTCCTGCATGAGAACTGACTGATGGCCCTGAGCTCAGTGATAGAGGCTCATTTAAATTCCAATATGGATTCTGATCTGGTTCCTATGCTGAGCTGACCCATAACAATGAGACAATTTTATTCTGAAGTATTTTTGAAGTTGTATTCTGAAGTCAGAAGCATGGTGAATGCAGTGGAGAGCGTGCTCAGGATTCAGAGAGGCAGCTATGTCCTTGTTCAATGTTTATACAATATCAGTGTTCCACTTATAATGATAAAGCAAACTTAAAAGATGGAAGATTATTAGGCCAATGACCAAAAATTAATAGGGAATAGAACAAAAATAAAAATAACAAAGATTTACATAGACTTCATTAGGTCTCAAACATTGTTTTAAGCATTTCATAAATCACTAAGTCCTCAAACTACTCTATGAGGGTGGAACTAAGACTTGTGCAGGGAGGGTGGCATTTTGGGTAAGTTTTTCTCTCATAAATGTATTATTTATAATCTGATATACAACTTTAAAACAGTTGTGGAGTTCAGCATTTCTATTTTGCACAAAATTAAGTCCCGCTTTAGTTATACACAGTTATCTACTCATTCTCTATTTGTTCTGCCCATTATAGAAACAGACAGACAGAGAGAGGGTTCCAGGCTTTGGTGATCAAATGATGTATCAAAGTCCCCTCTTGTGAACAGAAAGTAGTGCTAATGCTGCGTAAAATTCACAATAATGTGACTACACAATAGAGCATATTATTCAATATCCAAAAGAAATTTTTGCAGGAATGATCACAGTGGAAACATAATCATTACTCTCAGGACAGGCTCCCTAATCATTTTGTGCTAAAGTGATACCATTAAAGGTTCACACTTAACCCCCTGTCTAGCAGAACAGTGTCATTTGATTTTATTTTGTTTTTAGAAAATTGATAAAGATTTCTTTCAGGAATCAATGTTTCTAGGAGTTATTACATTTGATAAATAAAAACTGAACCCAGGGTACATAAAAATAATATTTTAAAAATAAATAATACCTTAGAGATGGACTAAATGTCTTTTGCACAAAAGGATGTGAATGAGACTTTGGGAGTCCAGGAGTGGAATGTTATGGTTTGTGTCTAGTTGTCCTCCCAAAGCCTCATGTAGTCATGGGGTGTGAACTTCTAGAGTCTGTGATTAACTCATGATCCACTGGGATTATGTGTAATCCAAGGTTGGGATTATGGGTTTTAGTACTTGCTGGGATTATGGGTGTGAGTACTTCCCCCAGCCTGGGGCAGAGAGCCTGAACATAAGAGACAGAGATACAGACTTTCTTTAGTGATTGCTCTTTGTTGCATTGTTGTTGTTCCGCTGCCATGAACTGATGCTCTCTGCCATGTGCCCTTCTGCCTTGGAGCCAGCCGAGTATAGACTGAAACCTGCAGTAACTGTGAGCTAAATAAACCTTTCCTTCCTTCATTTTGGGTGTTGGGTATTTGTCCTAGCAATGAGAGAAAAGTAACTAAGACAATATCCTATCCCCAAACCGAAGTGATGGTCATTTATTTGTCATTCCAGCATTTATCTTATGTTTTATTCTTAGTATTTCTTTACTATCATGAAAATTTTTTTAGTTCAATTGTTTTGAAACATTTAATTTTAATTAATTAGAATTTAATTTTCTGAATATTGCTTAATCTTAATTTTTGTTTTAAGATTTATACTATATCTTTAAATTAAAATTTATCTAAAAGACAGAAAAAAAAATAATAATACCATTGAGCTTCATGGCCCACCTCACTCAGTCTCAATTATTTTGAAGATAGGTAATCTCTGGAACTTATTTCTCCATAGAAATTTTCTTGTGAAAATCGCATTTTTAATTTCTTTACATTATTTATAGGATTAAGCTAACTTTTATTTCTGAGATTCCTGATATTCAAACATAAAAATTATTAAGAGAAAATGCTTGATATTAATTGACTGTAATTTCTCTGCAACAATATGTCTTCATCAATTTTGTACTGCTATAACAAAATATCAGAGCTTAGGAAATGTATGTATATATATATATATATATATATATATGTATCATACTTGGCACCCCATTCCAATGGCTGGAAGGCCCCAACAGCACAGCACTGCTCTGGCAAGAGCTTCTCACAGCATGGCAGAGAAGCAAACTGAGAACCAAGAGCTGAAAACCAGCCACACACATGAGGGTCTCACACAGGAGGTGACCTTAATTTGTAACAACCTGTTCTCGAGAGAATGACCCAAGTCACTACTTTCAAACAGCAGGAATCCATTTCTGGGGTGGAGCACCCCTAGCTAACTGCCATCTGCCATACACCAACCTTCCAGCACACAAAATCTTGGGGAGACAAACTGTATTCAGATTACAATTTCTTATAGTTCTGGTAAAACAAAATAGAGGTACTTCCCTAACACTGTGAATTCAATTTAAAGAAATACACTGACTAGCCAGGCGTGGTGGCGCACACCTGTAATCCCAGCACTTGGGAGGCTGAGGCAGGAGGATTGTTGTGAGTTCAAGACCAGCCTGAGCTACAAAGTGAGACCCTGTCTCAAAAAGACAAAAAAAAAAAAAAAAGAAAGAAAGAAAGAAATACACTGACAAGTTTGTTGGGGGTGAAGCTGTCTGTATCTCGGGTATCTAAGACAAGGCCACTGCTTCTCATGAGTCTGGTCAAACTCAAACTCATGAAGTGTGCTCAGCTCACTTGACCTTCACTTGAAATAATATGTAAAGTTTCTTCTCATTCCCTGCCTAGCCAGAAAGGCATGCTGTACTGCTAAAGATTAGATATTCTTTCTGTCCCAGATTTTGAGCTCCTCTTAAATTCTCCATGTAGCTGGGCATGGTGGCACAGGCCTGTAATCCCAGCACTCGGGAGGCTGAGGCAGGAGGATTATTGTGAGTTCGAGACCAGCCTGAGCTACAAAGTGAGCTTAAGGCCAGCCTGAACTGCATAGTGAGACCCTGTCTCAAAAAGACAAAAAATAAAAAATAAATAAATTCTCCATGAACTTACTCAAAGACTGATTCTATAAATATGTGATTATTATTATGATTATTATTACCATTATTGCTTTGGTGCTGGGAATCAAACTCAGGACCCTGTGCTTGCCAGGATGATTGTATGAATAAATGGGCTGCAGGTGCTGGGAGTTCCTTTTGCCCATCAGTAAAGAGAGCTCCACTTGGTTCCAGCTCTACTTTTTAGTATGTGTCTAATTTTTTCTTAATCTCCATCACTGCATCACCTGCTGATAGGAAACTTTTTGGCTGTAGTCATAGCAACCCAAGAGCAAGGGGACAGGGTGCAGCCTCAGCAAAATACAAATCCCAGACACCAGCAAAAGCAGTCCGGAAGTGGTAATAGTAACCCTAATTACATTAAGTCTTACAGAGAAAATGCTACTACAAAAAAAGAAGGTCTGAGCATGTGACATGGCTGGGGAGATGACTCAGCTGTAAGCTATATGAAATAAGAACACAAAAGTTGTCAATGTTCTTAACACAAAATAGAATGCAAAAAATATTATTATAGGCAAAAGGTTCTTACTACTTCCAAATTCTTTTTATAAGAGATCTCTGCTAATTGACCTACAAAAAATTCTAACTGGTCTATTTATAATTACAGTCTCCTAAAACTATAAAAGAGTTATTATAATTCAATATGGCCAAAAATTAGACTACACTCTGATTTTATAAGCAAATTGTGTATTTGTTTTGTCTCTGTAACCAAACTGCAAACAGCTGTTTTATTTGAGCTCAACAAATTTCTTCTTGCTTTTTGTGGATTTTTGAAACATTTGTCTGTAATTTAATTGGGCTTATAGATAAATATCACCAAAATTAGAGACATACTTCCACCCAAATTGCCAACTGGTCAACATGATGTTAAAATTAATTTTATAAACATAATGCATATTGTTGTTCAAGTATTATTGACTTGAGAGTCTCTTAGTTAAAAAATAATGTGTTAAATATTACGATCTGGTTCTCACAAGTCATCAAATATTGTTCAGATACTTAAGAAAATCATTGTGCCAGGGGAAAACTGTTGGACAGGACTCCAATTGATGAATAATAAAGCAACTGCCTAGAAATAATTATCCAGTCCTTGCTCTTTAATGGGAAGTTCCAATGATTTCCATAGCCTATGGGAGACACCCTAATAAATATTTCTCCTTTTTGGGTGATCCAGATTTTTTTTTTTTTTTTTGGTGGTACTAGAATTCAAACTGAGGACCTTGCAATTTCCAGGCATGCACTTAATCCACTAGCTATCTCCTTGGGCCCCCATCCAAACATTTTTGATAGGAGGTTTATATCAATCAAATATGAGAGTACTAGTCTCATATTTTAACAAAAAATTATGTGACTGCACTTAGAGATACTTATACATTAAACAACCCGAAATATGTCATACTCTCCAATGACACCCCATTAAAGGACAACAAATTAGGTGAGAGCTTCTTAGGTACTAGATAGAGATAATTAAGAAGATTATGCTATGACAATATGGAGACTTAAGTGTGTTACAAAAATGTCATCATGATTGACAAGCTGAGATTTTTTATATGGCTTTTGAAGTCAATTTTGCTCCATAAAATTATTGCTAACATTCTACAATGATTCAACTACTAAAACGTCCATGATTGGTTTAAAAAAAAAAAAAAAAAAACAGTTCTTTAGCTATATTTTACATTTCAAGATGCTTGATTTTCCAATTAAATTCACTGCTCCCTTGAGCCGGGCGTGGTGGCGCATGCCTGTAATCCCAGCACTTGGGAAGCTGAGGCAGGAGGATTGCTGTGAGTTCGAGACCAGCCTGAGCTACAAAGTGAGCTTGAGGCCAGCCTGAACTGCATAGTGAGACCCTGTCTCAAAAAGACAAAAAAATACATAAATAAATAAATTCACTGCTCCCATTGGAATGCTGATTTGATTAATCTTTTTACCTGGATATTCAACAGCTAAGGTTTGGAGAACAAAAACTAAGAAGCTAGAGAGACTATGAGGACAGCCAATATTTTGGCCCACCCTCCAAGAACAACAAAACCCCAGGATATGAGAAAATCTTTTCTGTGACAGCCTACAACTCTAGTGAGTTATGCAACCTCCTGACCAAGGAGATTGTTGAGCCCAGAGACTAAAAATTATAGATAGTGATTAATAATTAAAAAAAAAATAACAGTGTATCAAAAGAGGGTCACTAGGGAAAAATCTACCAAGCTTTCACAAAAAGCAATTTTGTCATACAGAGACTGGGACTCAGTCACATAGCTGACATTGACAAGAGAACTGAGAAGCACTATACACAATTCCACAGTAAATCCTGAGGAGACTTAACCAACCCTTAACTGATGGATAGCAAGAAGTTAACTTTCATTAATATAAGCCTCAATTTAACTTAGTCTTAAACATCCAACAGAAATGTATAACCAGGAGATATTTAAAACAATATCCAAGCTACATAAAGAAAAGTACTTCAATCACTAACACCTCCTGGTAGTTTAAAGCTACACCAATAGCTACACTGTTGTCGGTTATTGATTTTAAAAAGTCACTATATAATCTATAGAAGCTCAACAAAACCCTTCAAATTCTTTAGATAAAATCAACTAAAACTAGAGATTTGTGATAAAAATATCAGACTCCATTTATGGAGAAATTTAAGAGGCAATGACTTACAATCACTATTCTAGTCCCAAGAAAAGTTTCTACACTTGGCTTGTTCTCAAACCTGCTTTTTTATTTGTAAAATTCATGCTTTAATTATACATGTTCTAATTTCTCAAAAAAGTTGTTATTCTTGCCTATAGGCTGCCAAACTCCAAGATACTATCAACAATAAATATGCTAGATTCCTTCTAATGGGATGCACTAAGTCAACCTTATATAAGATTTATAACTGGTAAACTTGAACAGGACTTCTAAAGTCCATTAGAGGGGCCAGGGAGATGGTGCAGCAGAATAAAGTCCATTAGATTGGCTCTTTGGAGGAGTTCATTGACTGCAATCTCCCATTACATCCATACTTCTCAGATTAAAGCAGTTATGAAAACTATACTGTCTCCCCTATCCAAAGCTAAGGATGATTCTTCAGAGGAAAAATATAGGCAGCTTAGTTAGTTATAACATTGCAGGCAGTTAGACAGAAGTGGGCCTTCAGCACAAAAGACAATTATGATTAAAGAAACACTCACCAAAGGTCTTTAAGCAAAAAAAAAAAAAAAAAAAAAAAATCAATCTATTAAAGAATCAAACAAACAAAAGGGGGCCTCTTCGAATAGGGGCAATTATATCACAGCCTCCTCTTCTCAAGCAGAAGACATGAGCTTTTCTTCTGCACAAAAGACTGAAATGTAGGCTGTCATAATGGCCTTATAAACTCATTTATACAGTCCCATTAATCTCTCCTTCAAAAAAGATCATCTACATTTATTTTCCACTCTCCAACTTGTTATTTAGTCTCACCATGTCCTCCTCCTCTTCCTCCTCTTCTTCCTCTTCTTCTTCATACAAGATCATACCATGCAGTTCACAGAAGTGTTTATTCTACTGATCCATCTCCCTGGCCCTTTTGTTGTTGTTGTTGCAGAACCAGGGATTGAACTCAGACCTTTGCACTTGCCAGAGAAGTTACCATGCAGTTCAGGCTGGCCATGAGCTCAGTTTTGAACTGACAACGACTCAGCCTCCCAAGTGCTGGAATTACAGGTGTGTGCCACCATACTCGGCCTATCATGTCTTGTTTTATTAGCATTTATGTTCTCATTCTCCACTTCTAGGGCTTTTCACTAGAGGCAGCACCATGATAGACTGCTGGTTAATGTGAATCTTACTCTCTCAGATGCCATTCAACAGGCCTCTGTGTCCCATACTGCCTTATAAAATGCTTCTGCTTTGTGTGCACCATTTACTTCAACCAAAAAATAGGCTTGACAAACAGTTAAACAGTGTTCTTCATGAATAATTCATCTTCCCTCACTCATTATGGAGGTTAACCCCCAAAGGTTACATCCCAACCATCTCTGGCATATAGGTATCATTCATATTCCAGAGTTTGGTTCCACTAGGTCTGTTTCAGTAAATACTTCCTCAAGATTCACTGTGCTTCTGCTCATCCTGGCAAGGTGGCTGGACACATCACTGCTCATTGCTTAGATGTTTTTGGTACTTTTGGCTGTCCTCAGACTTGAAACTGACAATAGCCCCATTTATAGGAGTACTGTTTAATAAATGTTTTGTAATGATTTCTGTATTTCCTCTACCAGAGGAATTCCCTATAACCCTCAAGGTCAAGGAATTATTAAATGTGCACACCATATGCTCAAACTCAAATGCCAAAATAAAAAGGGGAATTTTGTTCTTCTCTATAAATTCACAACCCATAATAGACTTCAGTTGGCATCATTTTCTAATAACTTTTTACATCCTACTCAAGATGGAACTATAGCAGAAAGACAATTCAATCTGGTTAAGAAAAGAATCTAGGAAAGGTCTTTTTGTTTTGTTTTGTTTTGTTTTTTGGTGGCCAGCGCATCCCACCCTAGGGACAGGGCTGGTACAGCGTGTGGTGCCAGGGATCAAACCGCTTGCATAAGCTTGCTTAGGCAGGGACTTTAGATAGCTGAGCTATCTCACCATCCTGGAAGAGTCCTTTGGAAGGATCTTAATACTGGACAATGGAGGGGACCTAGCCCAGTATTTACATGGGGCCAAGAGTATGCCGATGTCTTTCCAGAGAACATGGAACAGCCTATCTGGTTGCCACAACATGCTTTCCAGCAGTACCATCAATCCAAACCCCAAGAAGGAGATGGTCCTACCTTTCCAGATGCCACAGAGACCACAACACAGCCAAAAGAAGAGGATGGGTCCATGCCCAATCTAGACCAATTTATTGACCCAAGATGTCCAGGAGATGGTAACCAAGAGCAGGAATCCTAACAACACTGCTCCTGCTTTCCTGGCTATGTTCACCCTGGTCTCTTTTCAGGTAGCAGCTTCACATATACTCCTCATTAACATTTTTTTTTTCTGGGGCCAGGTAGGTGGCTCAGTGGAATAAGTAGTTCCCTGGCAAGTGCAAGGGTCTGAATTCAATCTCCAGTTCTGCCAAAAAAGAAAAAAAGCAGAAAAATATTCATCTTTGTCATGACATACCAATTATTTGTTTTTTTTTAAAAGAAGTGTAATAAATGAAAGAAACAGACAAGAAAGAAACCCTGTCACAGGACTGTCTTGCTACAATGCTATATATGGTTAGATTTCTAAATTTCTATGTAAAAATATGTAATTGTTTATTCATATTTTTAAATTTTTTAATTTTTTTCTAAATATTCTGTAGGGATGTAAAGTTTAACATATCCATACTTAATGGAAAAAACCTATTCCATCTTATGCCTAACATGTTTGATATTCAGACAGATAGTTAGGTTAAACCAAACTATATATATTGTAGGGCAAACCAAAAATTAGAAGAAAAAAAGGGCTGCAAGGACAGTCAACATTTTGGCCCTAGCCTTTCAAGGTCAGTGATTCAGGACATAGGAGAACCTGTACTGTAACATCATGTAACTCAGTTGTGTCCCAAATTTAAAGCCACAGAGGAATGTGATCGATAATGTAGAGTATGCCTAAGGAAGGTCACATGGAGAGAAAACATTTTCTCAGGTTTTCACAGAAAGCAAATGGTCAAGCAATGGCTCTGACTCATCCACATGGCTGACACTGACAAAGGATCTACCAACTGCAGGGTTTCAGGATAAATCCTGAGAGGACTTAACTGACTTCATCAGATACAAAAGTTACATTTCTTATTATATAGGTCTTGCTTTATCTTGGTCTTAACTATCCAGTATAAAAGTATAAAAAGTAAAGCCATATTAATAGGCTGAGTTGTAAAAGGCTCAAGTCAACAACTTCTGACATTGCCAATCCTGCGGATAACCCACTACTATTATGGACTACTGGACTACATTGGAATATATTGCAGAATCCATGCACCTACAATATTTAAATGACAATAGAATATCCTTCTCTGACAAAACTAAACAAAAAAGGGGATGCAAATGAATGACCATTTTCTATCTGTATATTCAAAATTGGATAGATATACAGGTACATTCTCTTAATCCAATGAATAAAAAGATTTGTTCTGGTAGTGTTTGTGGATAGGATATCATGCCTGCATCTTGTGCAATGAATAATCACTAAGACAAAAAAAATATATGGTGAAATTTAACAGATTATGTACTAAAGAATGAAAAGATACTCTATACTGTATATATTTGTTTTGGAATACATCTATAAAATAAATGTGTTCATTGTTCTCAATTTTAAAAATAAATAAATATTTTTTAAAACTATTCCTCACTTAATTATACTGGTCAAGGGCTGCTTTCCTATCTGTGTTGGGTCGTCTTCTCTATGCTTGTCTACTCAAGCTATAACACAAACTGTAATTATCCATAATTCATTGGGATTCAACCATGATGAATTCCTCCTAATTTTACAATCTGTCCTTAAAGCCACCAATTATTCCCATCCATTTACTTTGTCCACAATACCACTCGGTATGTGCCACAAAATAAATTGGTGCCCTGGGAGGAATGCTGTAGTAATCAATTGAACATGACTACCACTACAGATGAGACTACTGCACATTCATCCCACACTATGTATAATACTATAGGGCATTATCTGTCTTTAAAATTTTGAGAACTTATCAATTATTAAAAATATCTCCAGAAGTGTTTATGGCATTGACCCCTAGCTTCTCTCTCATTACTGTCTCTAGTCACAGCCTCAAAGATATTAGTAATGTAGGTTCTCAAAAATATTGGTTCCCAAGCCTGTGCATATAATCTTCATGTTCTTCAGGTTGGAAGTGTCAATATCATACAAGAAGACAATTATTACTATGTTAGTTCAACATTTTTAACCTTACTTCCTGCATTAATACCTTAAGTAAGTGCTGGCAAGATAGCTCAGCAGACTAAACACCTGTTTAGACAAGCCCAGGGACCAGGGTTCAATCCCAGGCACCACATGGCCACATGGGCCCCACCTGTGGGCATGCGGAGCAGACCACTGAGTCTAGGCATTGTGGCACATGACTGTAATCCCAGTGCTGGGGAGGCTGAAAACAGGAGGATCACTAAGTCCAGGCTGCGAAGTGAGACCTGTACCAAATACAAAAATTCCTTAAGGGCCAGCCGTATATCTCAGTAGATTAAAGTGCCTGCTTAGGCAGTCACAGGAACTGGACTTCGATCTCTGGGAGCCTGCCATGCTGGTCCCACCCTGAGGGCACACTAAGATGGCACATGAAACTGGGCATGGTGGCATGTGCCTGCAATCCCAGTGCTTGGGAAGCTGAAAAACAGGATCACTACAAGTCCAATCTGTGTAGTGAGACCCTGTAAACCCTATACTAAATACACTTTAAAAAATAACTGAAATCCTTATTTACCCTAAAGATAGTTTAAGGTTGTACTGTCCATCATTAGTTATGATTTCTATCAATATCTCTGTAGCACGGCACTTTGATCCAGGTCTACAAGTCCCCAAAGACATTAACTAGCAATTGACTCACCTAAAAAGAACAGTAGGGCTCCTATTTCTGGGAATTCTTTCTTTAGTTATCCTCTTTGCCACTGCTGTGATTTCACCTATAGCCCTATCCCAGAGTACACAAACTACACATTCTGTCAATCATCTGGCAAAAAAAAAAAAAAATCATATGCTTTAGAGACCCCAAAAGATGTAATTTAAAACTAATACCCTTGCAGCAACTGTTTTAGATAAGAGTTTATCAAGTCAAAGTCCTTCAATATCATTAGGGGCTAAAATGGCACGCTAAATTTAGTCACATAAATGTGGCTGTTCTGCCATTCGATGAAACTCAATAATGATGGGAAAAAGTGATGGCATACTTTATGGGCACATTATATCATAATAATATAATTTTGGACTTACAAAAACTTCATTAAAAATTGTGGCTCTTCTATGAAAACAATTTGCAATGTATTAATTTATCGAATCTGTCTTGTTATGGTGTCTTGAAACTGTCTGATTGATATTTGTACTTCAATAAAATAAAAAATAAATAAAACATTATTTACAAACTGAAAAAAAAAAATTATGGCTCTTCAACATGACCAAGTCAGTATTTTCACTTCAGATCAAGTAGCTAAGTCTGTACGAGATCTACTAAATGGACTTAATTCTTTCAACCTGCCACACCATGGAGTCACCGTGATTTTAAACACCACTGTAGCTGCTGCTGTATTAATAATTTGCTAGACGTCTACAGAATCTTCAAAAGACAAATCTTCACCCTCACCTTAAGACACTATCAGAAGTTCAATTATAAAACAGACAAAAAGGAGAAGTTGTGAGTGAAGCTGCCTGAACCTCAGGTATCTAGGATATGGCCACTATTTCTCATGAGTCTGGAAGAGCCCCATAAGAACTGTACAGCTCAGGGAGCTGATGCACATAGTGACTTGACTTTCATTTGAGATAATATAGACAGTTGCCTCTTGTTCCCTATGAAACCCCCAAGGCAGTACATATCCTTCCTGTGCCAGAGTCTACCATGAACTTTTTCATATATTGGTTGTATAAATACATGCACAGCAAGTGCTGGGCAGTTGCTTTCTCCTATCAGGAGAAAGGGCTTCACTTGACCTCAGCTTTTGTGTACTGACTCCTGTCTTCACTCCCCACTGTCTTTCCTCTGGTGTTTCAAGAACTTTGGTGAATGTGGCAAAAGTTCAGTTATGACAGTTCAAACACACTAAATTACAGTTTACTCTTGTCTGCAATAAAAGCTTTGTAAAACAAATTAACAGTATAGTAAGTAGTGGCAACTCCGAAATGTATATCAACAATGCTACTTAGGGGCCACTATCTGATTAGAAGAAAAGTCAGTAGACTTATTATGAAGCTGTGTGTGCACCAGAAGAATTCTGAGATTTCAATTAAAGTATATTCTTAAAATTGATAAAATAATAGCATTTGCAGAATACAGACCTTGCCCCTAATTTAGACCATTCTTCCCCATCTGACTATACTGTTATTTTGGTGAACAGCTTTCCTGTCCTTACTTCATGTTGAAGTGTCTTATACTCAACCTCATACCTTGTCTATGTGTATAGCAAATGTTTAACAAATACTGTTGTATAAACAAAAAATGGTTCAGTGACATTTTACCAAATTGTGAAACCAGTGGCCCTGTA
>PVKA01009961.1:15353-47008 GCA_004027165.1 Ctenomys sociabilis
AAAAAAAAAAAAAAAAAAAAAAAAAAAAAAAAAAAAAAAAAAAAAAAAAAAAAAAAAAAAAAAAAAAAAAAAAAAAAAAAAAAAAAAAAAAAAAAAAAAAAAAAAAAAAAAAAAAAAAAAAAAAAATTAAAAAACCAGAATTGTGTCAAAATGTTAAGTTGAAATGGATTTTCCTAGGCAAAGATTCCAAAGCTTTCAAGTAAAGAACCCTGTAAGTCTGAAAAGATTTTTTTTTAATTACTAAAATATTTCACCTGTTATAGCCACCACTGTCACAGGAGTGATGAGCCCAACTCTACATACCCCAGTGACAAGAATCTCCCAGACATGGGGAGCAGCTAGGCTATTTTCACATTTTATTGTCATGATGACACTGATCCTAATTCTTTCCCTGTAAATTCTCATTAGCCACAGCTCCACCCGCCAGAGTCACAGAAATATGCCCTGCCCTGTCCCTACTGAATTCCACAACCCTTAGTGGACTTTCAGAGCACCCTATTGCTGTCTTATCTTCTTTTGGCACATGCCCTAAATCCTCAGCCCAGTCAGTATGTCTACTCCCATCCTGAAGCTAATGCCCAAGACACCCTGACTCTCCTGGTCCTGTACATGGTCTGCTATTCCACAGCTTTCTTCATCTGGTTCTGGGCATTCTAAATTTGCAAATGAGACAGACTTATCCTCTCAGGAACAGCTTAGTGTGTTGACTTAAAAGTAAACCTGCAGTCACGTTTTGTTTTACCTTTTCCTCTATTTGTGTGATCTCTATTTGTTCCACCATCCATGGTTTCCTACTCTACCCTAACAGTAAGTCTGAAGATCTTTTTTTTTTTTTTTTTTTTTTTTGTCCTTTTTTTGAGACAGGGTCTCGCTATGCAGTTCAGGCTGGCTTCAAGCTCACTTTGTAGCTCAGGCTGGTCTCGAACTCACAACAATCCTCCTGCCTCAGCCTCCCGAGTGCTGGGATTACAGGCCTGCGCCGCCACGCCTGGCTGCAAGTCTGAAGATCTTAATGCAAAATTTTGCTATTGGCTTGGGAGATAGCTCAGCAGCACAGTGCCTGCCTGGCAAGTGCTAGATCCTCAGTTTGATTCCTGGTTCTAAAATAAAAATAAAAATAAAAATTGGGTGCTATCTGTATCATAGTTCTACTACTCACCACTTCTAGTCAAAGTTAAGGATCCCCAAGTTCTATCAAACCCAAATTTTGGCCACCATCTTCCACCCCCACCCAGATTTACACTCCCTTTCAAACATTTCTTGTAGATCAATGCCTTATTTAGTATACAATCCTTACCACCCAAAATTACTAACAGTGAAGTCATTCAGAGGCCTGATTATAGATCCAGGTTCAAATCCTGGTGGTGCCACTTAGTGACTGTATGCCCTTAAACTTGTGTATCTGCCTCTGTGTCTCTTTCTCTTCTCTCTCTGCCTGTCTCTGCCTGCCTGCCTGCCTGTCTGTCTGTCTGTCTGTCTCCTTTTCTTCTTCCCTCCCTCTCTGCTTCTGCCTCTGCCTCCCCCACCCCAACTCCCCTTCTTGTCAGCCTACTGGGGTAAATAACCACACTACCTGCAGTGAACGGTAATGAGGATTCAACGTTGAAAGCCTATAATATATTATAAATGCTGTATAAATTCAACAGGAATAACAGCTTATACACACACATTTAATGTACACATAAGAACCATGTCAGTATAGTACATGTAGAGATCCTCTCAGAGGCCAACAGAACTGCTAGGTTATTTTCCCCAGAGCTCCTAGCTGTGCCAACACGTGAGAAAAGGAACAAATGCTATGAACCTTCCTGAGCTGCGAGCGAAAGGTTTTCATCGTCTATCCCCTTATCTGCACACTGCTTTCTCTGTCTCTTAGATCGGATGTTTCTGTTACTCAAGCTCAGGGACGCTCTGTCCTCCCTGGCTCGCACTGAGTTGTTGTTTTCATTTAGTTCTTGGTTATTGTATCCTTCCGTTCTAAAAGTTCCCCTGGAGGCCCTATTATAACCTTTCCTTCTTTGGTGAGTGTCTATTTCTTTGTTCCAGCTTTCTAGTTTATTGTTCCAGGGGTAGTAATTGGTTACTGTGTCTCTCTGGTGACAGCTGCTTTAAAATCTCTGTCAGGCAATTCTCTGATTGTGCTGGTGACTGTCTTTCATCATTAAGTTCTCATCCTCTGGGTTCTTCACACAACAGTTGGTTTTCAACAGAAACAAAAAAATCTTGGGTACTATGTTACGAGATCACAGATCATATTTAAATTTCACAGTGGTGAAGAAAGGTGCTACCTGCTACAGGTGGGTGCGCATGACGTGGGGTCACCCTCAGTCTTGTTGCTGCTGAGCAGTGGGGAAAACCCCGAGTGTCTCGGGTGGCCCCCGGGACGACTCCTGCCGGCACGCAAGCTCGCCTTGCTGCTCCTCGGCCCCGACAGCGCACAAGGGCAAAGGTCTCAGCTTTTGCTGAGTGGGGCCTCAGAGTTCCATGGTGCTTGGCTGGACAGAGCGGTCACTCTCTGTGCGTTCTGTGTCTTGCTGGGCTGTCCTTCTTCTGGCCCCTTGGCGAGAGCACACAGCCGCAGTGCTCCTGTGTGCATCCGCGGGTGTCTCCCAGCTGCCAGCTGCTTTAGCATCGAATCTCACACAGAGGAAGAGAAGGGAAGCTAAAGAGCTAACTGCTGTGTCCTTCCTCAGGCCCCGAGGTCCCCACTGAGTCCGCCTTCTCTTCCTATTTCAGAGATGTTTCATATTTATTTTATACATAGCATTTAAGGTTTTCAGCCGTTTGCAGCGATACGAGTAGCGGAAATGCGTCTACTCCATCCTTTTAGATCATTCACTTATTTCTGGAAGTCTTGACCCTACTGAGCTCTCAGGCTGCCCCGCCCCATTAGCCCAACCATGAGGGCAGCAGGCTGCCGACCTCAGCTCAGGGCCCTCTGCTGAGAGGCGGCCTCTTCAGAGCACCTTTCACACAGGCCTGCACGGCTTCCACACTGACCCCTGGCCCTGAGCACCGCGCTACAGTAGACCCCACCCACCACCTGTCACCCAGCCAGCCTGGGCACACCAGAGCCCGGCTCCAACCACAGAGCTCTCGTCAGGCCTCAGGAAACGGTGGGTCTAACCTCACCGCCCTCTCTGGGCCAGACCTCCTGCCCTGGAGCAGCAGAACGGGCCGACCACACTTCCATCCGCCCTTGTTTTCCTGCCATTCCGCACCACCTCACTGAGCTCCAGCTAACCATCAGTGTTTTTATTAAACGCTGAAGCTGAGGTAGCATGACTCTTTCAGCTTGGTTCCCTGGAATCTCTTCCGCATCTGCCGTGACTGACCAACCTTCCTATTAGCAGCGCCTTCCAGACACCTGCCGTCTACATGCTCTGCCTCATGTCACCTCCTTTGGTCTTTACAGCAGCCCTGTCAGATACCGGAACAGCAGCACTGGACCCGTGTCCTATAGGAAGAAATTGAGACAGGAAGCAGTCATATGGCTTGCCCATGTTGATGAGATAATCGTGTGTTCAAGTCAAGACTTCATATTCACAGGTTCCATCCTGAGTACAAACTGCTAAATTATCATGGCTCTGATTCCACATGGCTGAATCCCAAAATCAACAGCTTACCTTCCCAACAACCACTTCCTCCTCTTTCTTCCCCACCCCAGACCTGGATACCTTTCCTGTGCACACAAGGGGGCCCCAATTCAACTCCTTATATGTCACAGAACCTGACCCTCAAACTCCACTCCTAGCAAAAGTCCGAAAAGCCTCAGCCCCTTGTCTCAGATCAGAGGATCCCCCATCTCCCTGCCATCAATCCTCTCTGTGTTCTCCTCAATGGCAATAAAGGCCTTTCCCTCCCTTTCACTTCTGCTACTCTACAGTGCTAAAAATCTAACATGTACATCTGGTTGCTCAGTTAAGGCTCAGTGCAAACCAGGGGATCCTGACACCTGCAGTGCTGCACCAGTAAGGTAGTTGTCACTTGACTGCCAAGCGTTCTAAACCTGGTACCACAGGCAAAGGCACAGAGCTTGAGGCTTATGAAGTCCAATAACTTGCCTGAAGGTATTCAGCTAGGGTTGGGCCGGAGCTCCTGCTAAATCCTTGGCCCTCCGCTCTTCCCAATCTACACAATCTCTTTCAAAAAGCAATTTATTCATAGCTTCTCTTCTAATTTTCTAAGTGGATACCAACAATCCTGTTCTGATCTCTATGCAAGGTGCCAAGCAGAGATTTCCAGTCAAATGGGCTCTTGTCATTTCAGGCCCCTTATGATTAAAACTAGGTTCATCATCCTCACTCCCTGCACCGGTGTCTGCTTGCACCCTCTACAGCACTGACTTTCTCCTTGCTATCGAGGACACAGGATTCTAGAACCATCCGTGGTTCACTCCCCACCCCCCCACCACGTGCTACCTACCAAGCCTACTGAGTGCTCCTACTGAAGCCACTCGTGTTTCCTCCCAGGCACCTCCCTCTACTTAGCTCCACGGTCACTCATTCAAAGGCTTGAACTGGATGCTCTAGGCTCAACCATCTTTCAGTACAGCTCGAAGGCTTCAGGATCCCCCACTCAAGTTCACTGATGCCACTACCTGCTAATCTTCCTTAACACAGGTTGGTGTTTTTCCCCTGTATATAAACCTGCAAAGATTCCAGAACCCACATAAAAGGAGTGCAGAGTCCTGTGACTAGCTGATAAGCCCCCTAACCTGTTTCTGCCCCACTTGGGTGGGCAGGAGTGGCACCTCATCTTTGCTCATGCCCATACCATCTGGTTGCTCCTCCACCCAGAATGCCTCTCTCTTTCCTCTGCCTGTCCTATCCTATTCTAGCTGCCCTTGTGATGTTAGTTGTAATTGATCCATTTCCAGAACAGGGCACTGTGGGGCCCATACAAGCGAATCTTGCCATAGATAGGGTTGATGCTGTCTCTCCCGCCCCTGGCTGCACCCCCACCTGGTTGCTCCCCTTCCTTTTGTGTAAGCCACAGCACTTTCCAACTGTACAGTAACCAGCTCAGGGGAGACAGAGAGAAGGGACATCATCTACACTCTCCTGTTTCTCCAAATGACAAGGATACGAAAGCAAGTCAATGAACAGGTGTGTCCCAAGTTAGCCGGTAGCTGGTTGGCTCACTTCCCCAGCAGCGGCCCACAGACCACTCAGTGTGATCTTGGAGCAAGCAGTTAGCAGACTGCACTGTGAGAAACTTTGGGTTTTCAGAGAAGAAAAATTCATGCCAAAGATAGACACAACATTGATTTTTATTCCTATGCCTATCAATTAGATCAGCATAACTCAAATACACATAATTATCTGTGACCTGAGGTTTTATATTATTATTATTTTGTATTTTAGGGAAGGGTCTACAAGGTGTTCATGGTCTCTCTAATAGATTGGACTCCTAGTGATCTGCCTGTTTACATTCTCCCAAGAGCTGGGATTATAGGCGCCTGAACCAGGCCCAGTCTCAGTTGCCCTCTCAGCATACCCTGGAGGCAGGGTGGGCACAGCAGGCCCTGGGATTGAACCTCAGCCCCTGTGCCTACTTGCAGGTGCTATAATCTACTGAGCTATTTGGTTGGCCTGAGTTTTTTTTTTAAATGAGTACATAGAACACATTTCTAGGGATTGTAAAGGATGTAAGATATTCAACCAATTCTCTATGTTCATAACAGGAAGCAAGATTTTAGTCTACAATTGGTTTATCAATAATCTCAGACAGTATATGAATTAGAAAATCACGTGGGCAAGCATTGGACTCAGACATTAGAAAGTAAAACTGTTCCAGCAGAAAATGTAATCCATAAGACAACCAGAAAACATGGTCTTACAGGGAACAACCTGCCCTGAATATAGACAGTGAGCTGCAGGACTAAGAAGCAAATCAGACAATGGTTTTAGTATTGCAGAGTTACTTAATGAACTCTCAAAACATTGAAGAATACTCTATGCTACATGTTCACGGAACAAGATCCCATGTAAAAGATGAGGATAGCAGTGCAAGAAAAAGAATAAATAAAAGAGATGCTTCCAGAGATCACATCTTATGTTTAGACTCATAATTCAAAATTTGACAAAACTGTGATAGTCTTAAGATGCAAATGATACCTAATGGAGTTTTCCTTACAATGGATAATTAAAAACGAATTTAAAGAGCACTATAGCTTTGTGTGGAAGGCATTTTAGCTATTGATTTAGAAGTTGTTTTTACAATGCACTGCTTCTGTTTTCACTGGTATAGTGTTTAATTTTTGAAAATTATGCAATACAAGGTAAAGTAATGATATAATATGGATAATGTAAAGTTTGGGTTGCTGTTTGCTCTTACAAAGGTATAAATATTTTGCATAACTAATACCTTGCTTCCTCCCTTTCCCATCAAAATGGCAATCTCACTCTTACTTGAAAAGCAGAAAGCAGGAGCCATCCACCTCTTCTCTGGTCAGTTCTGGTGGCCAGAATCTTCTCCTTCATTAACCAGAAATAGGTCTCTCCAAGTCAGTCATCCCAGGCCTGATCTTCCTCTTTTGTCTCATGAAAGTTCTTATAATACTGGCTTTAAATGTCACAATGCCTTCAGTTCTTTTCTTCTTACTAAGAATTCCTCACTTCTTCCAGCCATTTCTCATTTACACTCTCCAAAATCCTCACTAACCTCCCCATATTCCAGCTCACCAATACCTTCCAGAACATGGCACTTGCCCTATGGTATTAGACTCAAAACTTGATCTGCTTAGAGCAGAATTTGAGGGAACTATTCCCTCACAGAATGTGCACCTCATACTTTCTATCCATACTACCTGCAATTACAGAAGATAGTTTAGCAATTTCACCATACTACTAGCTCATATTTAACTAATCCTAACCCTCAATGTTTCCAACCCCCACCATGAGCTACTTTAAGTTCTATATTCTGTAAGGTATCAAACAGAGTTGGCAGAACCTACAGTCAGAATTTACATGACTGTTCTTTTCCCCTACATACTCCTCAATTTCGAGCATAGGGCATTATGTCCCTTCCTGGAGATATCAGTGAGTACCTGGTTCACTGCTCACAGCACAGGAGCTGTCACGTTTATTTGTGCTGTCCATGACCACTTAGGTACCTCTTCACTCATACCCTTGTCATCCTGCCAGACCCCCTTCCTCCAGTGACCATACCCCCCCATTCTTGAACTCCCACTTCCCCTCTCACATCCCCCTCTATGAGTCACTGCCTCTGACTCTCATATCCAGCAACCCTACTAGCACACACACTCCACTGTTTCCATTACCTGGCCTCTGCGTTTCACTGCCTTTCCTGATCTATGAGCTGTTGTGCTCCTATGCTTGGCACAGAGCCTCAGACCTAGTGCTCCTCTCCTCCTGCCATGCTCATGGAAAATAAAAACAGAAAACAATCCAACCAGCCACTACTCCAAACAATACCTTGGCTGAACGTGCCTGGAGAGGGAAAGAAACATTAATATACTTGGTGATAAGTCACGCTCTAAACTCCTGATTGCTGGGAGCCCTGTGGGCTGCTCAGTGTTCCTGCATTTTCCTTTTATTTTGCGGAACCAGGTATTGAACTCAGGCCCCTGCGCTTGCTAGGCAAGCTCTTATTCTGCTAAGCTATCTCCCTGGCCCCATACACTCTGCCTTCACTCTGCTGTTCCCTTACTTTTCATTTCACTGATAAAAGCGAAGCAGCCAGAAGAGGACTTGCACCCTCCCCCTGCTCACTGTGCTCCCCATCTTTCCTCCACTCCTATCTGTCTGTGCACCATCTGCCTGCCCAACACGCACCCTCCACAGCAACCTGGATTCGCTTCCCCACTCTCACTTAGGGACACAGCTGCAGGTAACATCCCTTCTTTCTCCTACGCTGAATCATTTGTGCCACTGTGCCAGATTTCTGTGATCTCACCCAAGATAATGTGTAAAGAGGAAAGGCTCACCGCGGCTCAGTCTGGAGGGTGCAGTTCAGGATCACTGGGCCCTGTGGCTTTGGAGCTGTGCCTGCAAATCATGGCAGGGGCACAAGGCAGAGAAACTGCTCGGCTCAGGCCAGGAGATGAAAGAAGGGAAGAAGAAGGGGCTGAGCGCTCACTGTTCCCTTCTGCCCCACACCCACAGTGACCAGAGACCTCCCAGGAATCCTTGCCTCTTAAAGGTCCTAAATACTATGGTTTGGATCTAAAATATCTTTTGAAAGGCTCAGTGAAGGTCTACACTTCAGCTGACAGGCTCTGGGGACCCTGGGGCTCTAACTTCACCAAGTAGACTAAGCCACAGATGAGTTCACTTTCTGAATGAGCTGTTAAGGGGTGGAATGTAGGTGCATAAAGGAGCATGCTTTTGAAGTATCTTGTCCAGACCCATTCGGTTTGGCTCCCTCTCTCTGTGGTGTCTCTGTTTCTGTCTTTTCATCTCTCTCTCTCTCTCTCCCTCTCCATGTCTGTCTCTCTCTCTCTGTCTCTCGCTCTGTCTGTCTGTCTCTCTCTGTGTCTGGCTTCTGTGTCTGCCTGTCTCTCGCTGTCTGTCTATGTCTGTCTGTCTCTCTCTCCCTTCACTCCTCCCTCTTCCCCCACTTCCTGGCCATATGAGGTGCTTCCTCCCTCTTCCCTGCTCTTCCACCATGGCATTTCTGCCTCACTATAGGCCTAATAGCAGCAGCGCTAGGTGACCATGGCCTGAAATAGCTAAATTAATCCCATTCTTAGGTATTTTGTCCCAGTGATACAAAGCTGCCTGACACACCTCCCAAAGGACCACGATAGGCATCAAATCTTTTCCATGGACCTTTAAAGAACATTCAATATCCAAATTATAATGGTCATTTTACAGACAAGCTTTAATATATTTCACAGAAAAAACAATAAGGTAAAATCTTTAAATCCCTTCCTCTTCTTAGGTACCTCTCATTTTTGAGCTTCCTTTACAGCACACCCTGAAGAATGTTTAGACTCCGCTTCTTATTTTCTCCTCTCCCATTTTCTCTATGCTTCATACTAACTTTTTTTCCTGACACTTCATAAAAGAAAGTTTAATAACATTTATAAAGATTTTTTATTGTCAAATCCCATTGGATTTCTTAAACTTTGCCTTATGCAGTTTACCAGCAGAACCCAACAGCGCGATTCCACTCCCTCATCTGATTCTCCTACTCCGCTGGCCACTTCGTTTGGCTTCCTTTGCCAGACTACTGCATCGCAGAGTGAGCCCAACTCCTGGCCTCTTTCCTGTCAACATCGATTCTCCGTGACCTCATCCCCTACAACTCCCACAGGACACCTGCGATTGATGCTCCAGCCCCATTTACATTAGCAGCCTGACATCTCTGTCTGGGCATCTAAAGAGCATTTCAAAATTAACAACCAAACTCCTGGTTTTTTACTAAAAGCTAGTCTTGCTAAAAGTTGTCCTAGTCCCAGCTAACAGCAACTCCATTCCTTTCATCTGCTCAGTCAGAAATCCTGGCGTGACCCTTCAGCCCTTCCCTCGCAGCCCCTCAGGGTATCCTCTCCACTTCTGCACACATCCAGAGTTCAGCTGCTGTTCACCTCCCCCAGTGCGACCACTCTGGTACAAGCGACCACAGACTCTGCTGGGATTATCACAGCGCCCACGAAGTGGCCATTGGGGCTCCCTGCCTCCCACCACCACCCCTATGTGATGGCCAGAGTCCTGCAGTAAACTTAAAACTGAACTCTCAACATGCTCCACCGTGCTAAAATTCCTCCTGTGATTCCTGCTGTGCTGGAAGTGATGAAGTGACACCCAAAGCCGCAGCATGGGACCAATCTGCATGTTACCCTCTCCCCTCCCTTCTGTTCACCTCTCACCTTTCTTCCCCAGCTCACTCCACATCCCTGCCCTTCCTGCTGCTT
Organism: Ctenomys sociabilis; assembly: GCA_004027165.1. Classification (NCBI taxonomy): domain Eukaryota; kingdom Metazoa; phylum Chordata; class Mammalia; order Rodentia; family Ctenomyidae; genus Ctenomys; species Ctenomys sociabilis. Next base: position 25,237 of record PVKA01009961.1, read on the forward strand.
CTCAAATGTGCCAGACACACTCACACCATGCTTGTTCCTTCTGCCCAAAATGGTCTTCTCCAGGCAGCCACTTGCCTTGCTCTGTTCTTTCTTCATATCATTGCTTCAATGAAAGCTTCTAATTCCTATTACTGTTTTTAACTTTCTCTGCAATACTTATCATTCCTTGAGCAATACTTTCTGCTCTGTTTCCTCTTTCCCTCCCCTCATACCCAAAGGTATATACTTTATAGGAAATATATTTTATACTTTTTCCCCCTCTACTGTATCTTCATGCTTAGAACAATACCTGGCACATACCAGGAGTTCAATAAATAATAGTATAATCATGAATTAATTAAACGATACTGTCTTGGTCAAAGTGATAACAATGTTTACCTGAGAAGAAGGGCAATGGTCAACTGAAGATAAGGTTTATTTTTATTTATTTATTTATATTTATTTATTTTGGCAGAACTGGGGATTGAACTCAGGCCCTTGTGCTTGCCAAGGAAGCACTTAGGCTACTGAGCCATTTCCCCAGCCCCACAAATACATTTTATTTTTCTATTTTTTAATTTTTTTTTTTAGCAGAACCGGGGATTGGATTCAGGCCCTTGCACTTGCCAGGCAAGCGTGTATTCTACTGAGCTATCTCCCAGCCCCTGAAAGATAAGGTTTAAATAAGATTTCCTTTTGTCTGTATACTCTACCATATCTTTAAAATGTACATGTATTTCCTGCCTCAAAAAGAATTTCTTGGGCCAGGGAGATAGCTCAGTAGAATAAGCACTTCCCTGGCAAGCACAGGGTCCTGAATTCAATCCCCAGTACTGCAAAAGAAAAAAAAAAGGATTTCTTAAATCAGGGCTTTAAAAAACGAATTTTGAAAATGAGGTCCATAAAATTTCTTTAATAAAAACATGTTTCCTCTAGATAAACACTAAAATCGATATTTTTTTTTTCACAGAAATGCTGTCCTGTAGCAGATCAACCATTCTATGAAATTTTGTTCTATTTGTACAATTTAAGGTCATGCTTTCAAAGCCAGGCATGGTGGCGCAGGCCTGTAATCCCAGCACTCGGGAGGCTGAGGCAGGAAGAATTGTAAGTTCAAGACCAGCCTGAGAGGGCTGGGGAGATGGCTCAGTGGAATAAGTGCTTCCCTGGCAAGCCCAAGGGCCTGAGTTCAATCCCTGGTTCCATTAAAAAAAAAAAAAAAAAAAAAAAAAGTTGTTTTGCTGAGCGTGGTGGCGCAGGTCTGTAATCCCAGCACTCGGGAGGTTGAGGCAGGAGGATTGTTGTGAGTTTGAGACCAGCCTGAGCTACAAAGTGAGCTCAAGGCCAGCCTGAATTGCATAGTGAGACCCTGTCTCAAAAAGACAAAAAAAAAAAAAAAGACCAGCCTGAGCTACAAAATGAGCTTAAGGCCATCCTGAACTGCATAGTAAGACCCTGTCTTAAAAAGACAAAAAAAAAGAAGGTCATGCTTTCTATACCTTTTGCAAGTTGAGTGCCCTGTGGAGTTTTATGGGCATAGCAAGGACAGTATACATGACAATGATTCAAATGTAACATAAGAAAATTAAGTGCTATGTACATCAACTTTTAGTGAAGCAAAGGCAATTTCTAATAATCAATATATTCTTTCGTCTGTGTATTTACAAATATTTGACATAACAATGAATTCTTAGAGTCTACTAGACCTCAGCATCAAGTGTATTCTCTTATATTACGTTTTTGAAAATCACTTACTCATTTTAATGTTTCTGGCATTAAGAGATACTCAAGATGATTTTTATTGAGCCATCTCCCCAGCCCCAAGATGATTTTAAAACCACCCAGAACACTCACTCTACATGAGACATAAAGGTAAAGGATCTGAAGAACCCCTCCCTCCATAGCAATAACAGAATTTTACCTTTGTATGCTCCAAAGCATTTTTTCCTTCCAGCTTTCTCCACTTCAAACCATAAAGTCAAATAGGAATTGAAGGTTCTTCCCTCTTTCTCTCATACACAATCACCACAGTCTCCTACACAACCTTCTACACACAGTGAGCTCTCCAGTTCACACTCCTCTCCCTGTTCCCTTTGCCCCTTAACACTATTTTGTTTTGTTTTGTTTTGTTTTTTGGCAGAACCAGGGATTGAACTCAGGCCCTTGCACTTGCCAGGTAAGCACTTGTTCCACTGAGCCATCTCCCTGGCCCTTCCTCTAACAGTATTTTGAGAAACAATGAGGTTTTTTTTTTTTTTTACCATGTTCTTTAAAATGATTGTGGTAAAGAGCATTCCTGTGTAGATATAGTGTCTTTAACTACATCTTTTATTTTCACTTCCCATTAAATTGTCCAGTACCATTTTCTAAACAACTTTAGTTATTACTAAAACAATTTACTTTAATTGTAAAGTTAAATAAGAACAAAACCACCTATCTTACAGTAATATTCAAACACCGTTATTTCTATGAAGAATCAGACTGAGATAAATAATAGAAAGATAGGAAGATTTATTTTTCACAGTTGCATAGTCTGAAAAGCTTTGCTCATATTTATATATCTTGTGTTGACCCCAGAACGCTAAGTCATGCTCTTGTGCAGACGGAGCTGGACAATCACAACGCCCTTCTAGCCACGCTTCTAGCGATGAATTGGGAATGAAGACCAAATAGATTGTAAAAGTGAAGTACAGCCTTCCTTCTCCTTGCAGTAACACTCTTGGCATTCTCAAAAGATGAAAGACAACAGAAGACCAGAATTCTTACCTTCTGAAGGGTACTGCTGGAAATGCCTCCAAATCAAATACCCACACAGCTATCCAGCACATTCAAAAGACCACCAATTTAGTGTTGAAATTATGATTGGTAAGGCATTATAGAGTCTCCACACTTATACTAAACAGAATAAACACATGTAAACAAAACTATACTGTTATCTAAATCATGATAAAGAATAGTTTTTTTAAAAATAAAACATCAGATTCAGCATTTGAAAAATACAAGTTTACAAGTTCCATGACCCAAGTAATATAAATTGGAAAAATCTTTTTGCACTTACATGGAATTCTAAGTCAAATTACCTATAAGTCAGTGCTACTGAAGAAACATCAGGCTGTTTTTCCTGATCTTTCTCCATTTGGTTCTTCATTTTGCCTTCCGTGCACAAAGCAGTAAATGAGTTAATTTCCAAAGAAGACAATGAGTTAACTTCCTACCATTTCATTCTGTTCAAATGTTCTATTTAAAATTCTTTCCTTAAACAAAGGACTATTCTTCTATCCTTTTGTTGTTGTATGTTCCTTTTGAATAGTGTCCAGGAGTAAAATAACTGACCATGAAAAGAATCAAAACAATCGCTTTTGACATCCTGTGTATAAAGTTATTAGATGACAGCGCTGCTTCATGATGAACAACTCCAACACGCTGTGGCCCACACATGGTGCATTAAATGTTGCCTTGACAACAGACATCACATGCCCACTACCAGTTGTAGACATGAAAGACTGTAGCTTATGAACACAGAGCTGCTTTTTGCTGAGATTTTTCATGCCACAAAACAGACAGAAACAATAAGAATACAGTATGGATGGGATTTTATACTGCAACCTTTCTGATACTGAAACACTGTCATTCCAGGGCATTTCCGAGAAATATTTTTTGAATTATTTCTGTGAGGACTTTATTATCAATGTATAAAAATAAATAAAAGAATTTCTGTCCAGACAGCATGATTGATGGTTTTTTTCAAGTTTTTACATCAATATCCAAACAAGAATCAATAATGCATTTACCATTTTAGCATTATTCTTATAAAATATTTGACTTTGGCTTACATGTTAATATCCAAACAAACAAAAAAAATCTATTTATAGTGCACTACACTCCACACCTAAACCTGACTCCTTAGTTTGATTTTTCTCCCATGTGAGGACGGAGTAAAAGCCCAGGGGCCGGGAAGCAGCCCATCTCAAACACCAGATCTACCAGGACCTGGACCTTAGACTTTTCAGAATCAAGAACTATGGGAAAATTAATTTCTAGCCATATGCTAAAAACAAAGTAAATTTTCTAAATGCAAAGTAAAACAGTGCACTTTTTATGATACCATTGGATTTTTGTCTCAGACAGCTGAGGAGGCATCTGTTGACCTTCTTTATAGCAATAGACATGCAAAAGTAACTGACAGGGAAGCTGGTTCAGACTTCATTTGGATTTTTCAAGATATAGATATTAATTGGCTGCCGTTTCCAGCATCCAGGTCTCTAGCATTCCATTCAGTCTACTTAATTAAGACACAGGTTTAAAACAACCAGTCAGCATCTATATGCATATGGAATTCTTTCAAGCAGCAACTGCTTTTAAGCAACAATTACAAATAAAATATTTCTATATAAATACTCAAATGCATTTCTTCCACTCAAAATTCACTTATCTTCCCACCCCAAATGTGTAATGTTGGATTTTATTAGTTCATTGGTTGCCTAGGATAGGAAACTCCAGCATATTTGACAAAGTCAAATATTTTATAAGAATAATGCTAAAATGGTAAATGTATTATTGATTCTAGTCACCATTCTGCAGCAACGCATGGTATATGTCAAAATCACTAAGATATTTTAAATATTTGCACCACAGAAATTATAATGATGATGTTAACTAGCTTAATTTCCTCATCCCACTATGAGGACTACATCCAAGCATCACTCTGTACCCCACACATAACATATTCTAAGCATGTCCTGAATGGGAACTCATTTGCTAGCATGTTACCTACACAGGGCACTTGCCTCCTTCCCTTACTTCAGCTAAGGGGAAAGGAACCAGAGGCAGGCAATGATAATGGTGATTTACCATTTTGGTAGATGAAGCCTCTGGACTGTGAGCCCCTCAGCAAAGCGTGGTAATAGCGGAAACCACCATTGCCATCTCCCTTTGCACTTACAGAGAGTTTTGTTTTTTCATCTGGACCCCGAAGTTGAAACAGGGTAGCTGGTAGTAATCTCTGCCCGATGATAAAGTGTATGACAAATAGGACTGTCACCCTTGGAGTCTTTTGCTTTCCACTTTCCTCCTGTCCCCCTCTATTCTTCTGCAGGATGCCCACTTCTCACCCCTGAAAAATACCGACGGTTTTACTCAACGCATTCACCAAGCAGCCCTTTCGGCGCACAACTAGCATAGTAGAGCAGAATTAAGACAACGTGAGGCATGCACGTGACCCTTAGGAGAGGGGTGGCTTAAGAAGGGGTCCCCACATCAGCCGCAAGAGCATAGGGCTCTGTGGCGTCCCCTCGCTCCTCGCAGGCCCCGCACCCCAACCTCCTCGACAACACCACCAGAACTACCGACTCCGTGCCAGCCAGGCAAGGCCTCCTGTAACAGCCGGCGAGACGCCCCCACTCTCCCGCGGCCCCGGCCCCACGCGATGCCACCCGCTGTCGCGGGCTGGGGGACGCCGGCGCGGTCAGTGCGGCCGCACGGGTGGGCTCAAAACAACAGAGGCCAGAGGCCAAGCCAGGCCACTTCGAACGCCGGGGAGCTCAGTCTGCTGGAAACTACCCCGTCGCTCTGCATACCCCATGCCTGTGACCGCAGCCAGCACCCCACATTTCGGGGTCCCAGGTTTCACTGCTCTGCCAGATGAGGCCACCTGAACAGCTAGGAAGAAAGGCTCGGGCTGGGGCGATCCGGTTCTCAAGGCGTCCGCGATGTTGTCCCACGGGAAGCAGCCCGCGATGGGGGCTTGGGGGACTCGGGGAACCTGGGGGCGGCTCCGGGGCGCCCTCTGGGGCGCCCGCGGGGTCTCGACGTCTCAGGGCGCAGTGTCTCCCGAGGAAACACTCCCGCTCGGCCCGCGGGCGCCCCGGCCGGGCCAGACGGCAGGAGCAGCGCCTGGGTGCGCGGTCTACGGGACCAGCGCGTCTGAGGTCCAGCAGGGCACCCCCGAAACCGAGCCGCGGGCCCCGCTCCTCCCCGCCAGGGGCGCGAGACCCAGGTTCTCGCGCCGGCAGGGCGCCCGCTCACCTGCGGATGCGGTGTCCACGGCGACCAGTAGCGGGTCCCGCGGCGCTGCTTCCCGCGCCCCGTCGTCCGCCCCTCGGCCAGGCTCCCCGGCCTGAGCGGGCGCTCCGGCCCCGGTTGGCATCCCCGCCCCGGGTTCGCCCTCAGCGCGCTCCCCGAAGCCCCGGAGTCCCAGACCGGCCTGCGGCGGCAGCTCGGCTCGCGACTCCGGCGGCGCGGCCATGCCTGGGACCGGGACCCCGTGCGGCAAGGGCGGCTGGGCGCGGCCTGGAGCGGGGCCGGGCGTTTGGGCGCGCGCTGCGGTCCCCGCCGGGGCTCGGGGTCCGGAGGCTGCGGGGTCTGCACCCTGCTGCTGCAACTCGGAGGAGCGGCTGCCTGCGGTTCCCGGCGCCTCGGCTCCTCCCCCTTTCCTCCTCCTCCCCTCCCTCTCTCCCTCTTCCTTCCTCCTCCTCCCTTCCCTCCTCCCTCTCTTCCCCTTCCCCCCCTCCTCCCCTCCCCCGTTTTCCCCGACTGCGCTCCTCCCAGTTCCCCAGCCTGCGATTGCGCAGGTGGAAACACCTGCTGGGTCGGGCCCTGCTCTGCACAGGTCACCCCAGCCTGCGGGGATGAGTGACGCGCCACCTCCGCTCGAAGCTTGAACCTTCCCTTCACTAGGAGCACAGCACTGGGAAGATCTGCAGGCAGAGTCTCCAGCAGTAGCTGGACTGACGGTGCAGCCGCCCCCCCCCCAACTCTAAGAAGTTAAGTCCCCATTGCTGTCCTGGGACTCGAAACCCCAAGAAGAGGCTGGAATCTAAGGGGCCACAGTTCTGAGGGTGAACGGTGTCGCTGGTGGGAGGGACGAGGGTGAACGTGGGCGACAAATGGGGCCAGGAAACCGCAGCCCCGGAGGTTAATCCTGCGTCGTTAAACTTTCCAGAATGAAACTGCAAACTGCGGAGTACAGGGCTGAGCTCTCTGGAGAAACTGAAAATAAATAAGTACAAGCAAGCTTTCCAGACCTTAACTTGACCAGCCTTGACCACAAATAGGATGTCATTACGCGGGACAAAAGTATGTCATCTTTCAGAAACGCTCAGCCAGAAATCTCAGGAACTGTCTGTGTGGAGGCTATTTTATTTGAGAAGCTGGGCGTCCCAAGATGCTTGCTCCTTCCTCTTCACCCTCCTCCCCCCCCTTCTCCTCCTCCTTCCCTCTTTCTTCCTTCCCTGTCTTCTTCTTTTTCTTCCTCCTCCTTCTTCCTCTTCCCTTTCTCTTCACTATGATGACGGGAGGGAGGGAAGACAATGTGCTTGGCTTGAATTACTCCAGAACTGAACCCCCCCTTTCCAACAACCTGGCAATTATTATGATTCCTAAGTCGTCTATGAAATGATGTGCCTTGTGAAACTACAAGCTCATCCATAAGACCGAGAAATGGGCGATCTACACCCCTGCTCTGGGAAGGCAGCCTGGGGCTGCAGCAGACCTTGCTGGGTGTGGGCCTATATGATGTTTTCAATTCTTTTGCGAAGATTCCCATTAGGGGAATAGCTGGTTTGAATGGGATTTCCCGTCCTAGTTTTTTAAGGAATCTCCACACTGATTTCCACAATGGTTGCACCAATCTACATTCCCACCAGCAGTAGAGAAGGGTTCCTTTTTCCCCACAGCATCTCCAACATTTGTTGTTGGTTGATTTCTTTATGATAGCCATTCTTTCTGGGGTGTGATGGTATCTCAGTGTTGTTTTAATTTGCATTTCATGGATAGCTATTGATGTGGAGCATTTTTTCATGAATTCATGCACCTACAATATATGAATGGCAATGAAATACCCATCTCTGACAAAAGTAAACAAAAAGGGGGATATAAATGAAGGACCATTTTGTAGTGAAAAAAATACATATGTATATACAAAATAGCATAGGTATATAGCTACTTTCTCTTAATTCAATAAGAAAGTTTTGAACTAATAGTGTTTAGAGAAGATATCATGTCTGATCTTGTACTATGAATAACTACTACAAAGACAAAGATATGCAATGTGTTAATTATTGTAGCTGTCCTACTAACCTAATTTGAAACTGTCTCATTGCTATTTCTTTCTCAATGAAATTAATATAATTTTTTTTAAATGCCGAAACTGAAAACCTCAGATTCGCCAAATCCATTTTTCTACTAGTACCCTGAGGTTCAAAAGGGGACCTAAGGGTCACCAATATTTTACATTATTGATGTATTAAAAATTATCTCAAATAATGACCATATTCTTCACCTTTGTTGGGAGGATAGCTCACAAGCTCATCAAACTCACTGAAAATATGGGTGACTTACTGTATGGCAATTGTACCTCAATAAAACTATAAATATAACCAATTCTTGATTATCTTGAATCATCAAGGTTTTTTAAATATTTCTATGAAAACAAGAACCTACTTTAGAAATCATTAAGATAAAGAAGCTAATTCCACTGGCCTCTTTCCATGGAGTTTATCCAGTGGTACAATCAAGTAATAATTGCGGGCTTTTTTTTTTTTCAGGTCTATTATTTAGAATACCCTGAAGCATCAGATATACCAGATGGGAATCTCTTGGCTTCATTATTAACACATGCCAAGAACTGCCCTGCAGGTAGGGTTTTGGAAGATGGTCAGAGGGCAGCGTCTAGCACTGCTCCCTGATCAAGCAGAAAAAAGGAGTGCACTTTTAAACTAAATCCATAGGGACTGACCAAATAGCTCAGTGGATTAGTGGTGGCATGCACCCATAATTCCAGCTCTTGGGGGGCTGTAAACAGGCGGATCACTACAAGTCCAATCTAGTCTGAACACCCTGTAAACCCTTCCCTAAAAAGTAATAAATAAATAAAAATAAAATAAACTAGAACTACATCACAGGTTTCTCTTACCTTTATTTTACTACAAAATGCTCTCTCAAAAAAGAAAATCAACACATTGTATTGTTTCCTAATCAAGGTTGTTTTGGTATATTGTCCAAAATCATGTAAATTTTTGTTGTTGTTGTTGTTGTCTTTTTGAGACAGGGTCTCACTGTGCAGTTCAGGCTGGCCTTAAGCTCACTTTGTAGCTCAGGCTGGTCTTGAACTCACAACAATCCTCCTGCCTCAGCCTCCCTAGTGCTGGGATTACAGGCATGCGCCACCATGCCCGGCTCATGTAAAATTTTTTGTTCTACATCTTAAGTTTGAAAACTACCTGTTAATACCCAGTATAATGCAATGCAAATGCTATGTAAATAGATATTATATTGTATTATTTAGCGAATAAAGTGAAAAGGGAGCAGTCTATAAGCACAAAAAAAAAAAAACTGTGCCAAGAACACAGAAAATATTAATGATATAACACTAAATGATTATTAATGGGCATTGAATATTTGAGAATTGCTATGGGGAGGGAGTTAAATAAAAGGAGTACGTTTTTTGTTTCTCTGAATAACTAATGAAAGTCATGATTTAAAATCTAGGGGGCTGGGGAGATGGCTCAGTAGAATAAGTGCTTCCCTGGTAAGCATAACGGCCTGAGTTCAGTCCCTGGTTCCACCAAAAAAAAAAAAAAAAAAGCGGAATACCTATTCAAGCCTTTTAACTTTCTTATGATTAAAAAGTTATGGAGTTTCGGGATCTGATTCTAGTTACTTTCCATATTTCATGAGATTATGATCAACTTGAAAATATGTGGAGGAAATGTCCAGTTAAGGATATTTAGATTTTACTCATTGGAGGAAATTGAGATTCCATTTTGAGAAATTATGCTCTTTTTCTCTGCTGAAACAAAGTGTAGAGGACCATAGGTTTTGTCCAGTGGTTGGCTGCTTGCCAAGCATGGACAAAACCCTGGTTTTGATCCTGAGCACCAATACTTTTGAGACAAAGAATGTAAGATTGTCACTTTAACAGATCCTTGGCAAGAAGAGTTGAAACTAAAGAATTGCTATATTTTTGCCTTTGGTTTCCATTAATTATTTAGGAAATTCTGTTCAAAATGTCAAAAGAACTCAGATGAGAAGCTTTTATTTAGTTCTAGCTGCTGAGCTTTTGCCAAATATTATAAGGTGGAAAGAAAGAGGTGCAAGAGCATGCACGAGAAGGGCCAGGCAGACAAACCTTAGAGTCCGAAATTCTCTCGGGACTCAAAAGTTACTGAATGTTTGTCTCAGGTTCCTCAGCTTTGCATAGGATTTAGAAAGCACTAAATGATGTGCACATGTATAATATATTATTAAGTAAGGTGATAGCAGCACACATCAATTATTTTTAAGAAATGGTTTCTAATTCTGAATCTGTGACCAGGTATTTATATTTATTTTCACAAACCAAAGTCACTGGTGACTATTTCAGTACTTAAAGCAAATTATGTAAACAATGTTAGATGATTACCCTGAGCTGCTTCTTGAAATTACTATGTTCTGAACAGTAACCTTTATAAAAATTAATGTATTTCAAAGCTTCCTTCAAGTAGTTGGGATAAAAATACGTAGACATTTTCAACTTGAAATAGCCTACTTCAGAAATGACAAAGAGAAACCAGTGATAAGCAGTGACTGCTGAGGACTTGTGTTGAGCAGGTGTCATGAGCCATGTTCAGATTCCACCTGAAGGAGTGCTAGAAGGGTAGGCAACAGCTATGCTCAGGCACCTGCAGGAGGCGGGAAACACACGTCATGCATGTCCCTCCTCCGGCTCATGTGTCAGCCTGTATCAGTATCCACATGAAAGCCATACTTTTGTAGCATCACTCTCACTGATTTAAAAGTTTGACTTAAAAAAAATCAATTTAAGGGCGGACCGAATAGTTCAGTGGATTAAATAGGGCCCCACCGCCTGGGCAAGAGACAATGGAGACTAGGCGTGTGGCACATGCCTGTAATCCCAGCTGTAAACAGACTGATCACTATGAGTCCGATCTAGTAGTGAGACCCTGAACACCCTGTAGACCCTGAATACCTTGTAGACCCTCCCCTAAAATACAAAAAGAAATACAAATAGTGCTTTACAGTTTGTAATACGTACTTATTTATTTGGGTATCACTTAACACACCGACATTTCATTTTCTGTTTGATAAAAAGATAGGTATCTTATGGTAATTTATCTGATGACTAATAAATTGGGAGATTGTTATGTGCTTCTTAGTATTTCACTCTTTAGTAACAGTTATATTAAAATATATAATTCTTTTTTTTTTTTTTTTTCAGAACCAGAGATTGAACTCAGGCCCTTGCGCTTGCCAGGCAAGCACTTATTCTACCAAGCTATCTCCCCAGTCCCTAGGATTTCTTTTTTTGTGTGTGGCCAGCTCAGCCTGCTTTGGGGGCAGGGCTGGTGTGGCATGTGGTATCAGGGATTGAACCCTGGTCTCTGTGCTTGCCTAAGCAGGCACTTTAGACCACTGAGCTATCTCACTGGCCCATAATACTTATATATATTATACATTATATATTAAGATATATGGGGGCCAGGGAGATGGTTCAGTAGAATAAGCACTTCCCTGGAAAGCACAAGGGTCTGAGCTCAATCCCTGGTTCAGAAAAAAAATATGTATTAAGATATATATAAAGCATACAATTCAAAGGTTCTTAGCAACTATCACCATAAGCAATTTCAGACATTTCGTCACTCCAAGAAGAAACTATCCACTAGAAGTCACTCTCTAACCCACCCTAAACCCCAAGTCCATTCCTAGGCAGCCAATAAGTAGCATGACATGACATATGACTTTTTGTGATTGATTTTTTTTCTCTTCCCCTAACTTTTTCAAAGCTTACACTATTGCATACTGTATATTCCATTCCTCTGACTGATGAATATAATATTCCATTAAACATCCATTCATCAGTTGATGGACATTTAGATTAATTATCTCCTTCTGCTGATTATTACAAATGTTTGGAATGTTTTCATTTTTACTAGTTATAAAGCAAGAATTAGAATTGCTGGCTCAAGGCTGAGGTATAGCTCTGTGGTAGAATGTTCATCTAGCACAGATAAAATCCCAGATTTGATCTCAAGTTACAATAATTATAATGAAAATTAATAATAATAATTAATAATAGCTGAGTCTCCTGAGGACTCTTAAGTTTAACTCTTTGAGGAACTGTCAGGATGGTTTCCTGCACCACTCAAAACTCTCACTGCCAAAGCCCTGCACCCGTACCGTGCAGCAACCAGTGCAGCTCCACCGGCAGCAACCTGCTCACTGCTGCCTCAAGAACAGATTATGGAGAAGAGCAGCACAGCCGAGCAGGAGGCTCTGTAGTCCATGGCAGCCAATTCCTCAATTTCTTTAATTCAGTTCTTCTCAAAGCTAGCCTCCAAGCTGTACAGAGACTCTCCTGATGCCGTGTTCTCCGTCAGTGCACTACACTTTTCAAGGTCCTTGCTCTGTAGGAGCGAAAATCCACCCGGCTGCATCTCTGCTGTGACATGTGAGGCTGAAGAAAATTATGTAACCATGAAGGCTACCATCAAGTTTACATATAGCAAGATACACCCAGTTGAACTTCCTGCTAGAATTCTCAGGAAAATTTAGAAGATAATGGTGTTTTGGACATTTATTAGCATTATAGGCTGAAGGAAATTTTGGTAGGTGATAGTCTTTACTCTAGTGGCAGCTCTGTAAGAAATAAATGAAACAGTGCATCAGATTAAAAAAAAAAAAAAAAAACTAGAAGAGGGAATATCTGGAAGGATAAGCAGAGTGATAAGCAGCAGAGAAACAGCCATTCTGAGAGTTGCAGTCCAGACACTGGAATATGGCAACACAAAAAAAGAGAAGCACAAAATGGGTCCGCTGGTCCCAGAAGGGATCTAAAATGAGTATTGAAGCCCACAGGGAAAGTGAAAAGTTCAACAAAATGAAGGTAGTAGATGGAGCGTTCTGCCTGAGACAGCTGGCAATCCTAGACAGTGGTCTCCATGGAGAGACACAGCAGTGGATGTGGAAGACTACGCTGGCTGGCGGTGACCACGTCCAGATCTGAGATGGAAAGGGAGCAGAGGGAGAGACTGGCGGGAGCGATCCCGGAGAGGCGCCAACGGAACTCAGAACGACTGCTGGCGCCACCTAGCGGTTCTCAGCTCAGTTCAAGCCCTCAGGAGGAGGCACTGATGGCTGCAGGGTGACTGGGTCTGGTCTCAGCCCCATGGCCAGAAACCACCCTGAACGTCCGAGGAAACAAAGTTGCAGGCTTTCTAAGATTGTCTGCTCCACCAGAAAGCTGCTGGCTTGCTGTGATAGATCAACATGGATCTGGACTGTGTACCCACAATTCCCTACCAGTGCCAGCAGAGATAAACCTTGGAGATTTTTTTTTCCCTTTCTTTTTCTTGTTTGTTTGTTTGTTTTCCTTTATTGTTTGAGCCTGCTTCTTTATGAATATGAATGTAGTTTCTGGGAGGGGGGGTTGTGTGTGTGTGGCTGTTGCTATCTTCTGTTTTTTCTTTCCTTTCTTCCTTGTCTCTTTCCCTCCTGTCCTCTGCACCAGAGTTTTCCCAAAGTTTGCCTGATCTATCTTTGTCCTCAATCTTGCTTCTAATCTCTTCCATTTTCCCTCCTAACCCCTTACAAAATTGGCCTATTAAGGATTTATTTACTCTATACAATTTTGTGCTTTGTATTAGATTTTGTTGTATAACCACAAATCTAATACACATGGTTAAAGATGGCAAATCAATGGTTATCTCATTTAATCACTCTCTAAACTGTTTTATGCTACTGTTACTGTTGATGTTTCCACTTTAGCTAAGGTGACATAATTGTGCTAACCAGCTGTTCTCCCTGGTATTCCAAGACTAAGATTGACTAAGGACCACAGAAAATACTGTGCAAGAGAACCAGGGGCTGGGCCAAGCAGGCAGAAACTTCTCATCCTCAATAAACTGAAGAGCTAAGATCATGAAGCAGTCTCAAAATCCAAAACCAAGCTACACTGAAAGACACCTCAAAGAATTACTCATTTCCTAAGGGTTCTAAATACTAGCAATAAAACAACTCATCATAGCCTCTTTATAAGCATCACCTCAGGAATTAAACTTAAAAAGAAAAAAATGAGAAGACACTCAAAGAAGATGAAACCCCAGATATCCACTTCACCAAATATAAACGTAGGGGACAATGGGGTGGAATAATCCAAAAGCCACCCCCCTGGCTTCCCTGAAGTGGTAACAACAAAGCAAATCAATGAAACTCAGAGAAGTAATTTCTCAGATAACTACACAGATAGTGACCACAATGGAAAATCTGTAGTGACTCCAGAGCAGATATAGATTTTAAAAATAAATAAAGGAGTTTGGAAAGATGATGGAAACCATGAATACCCAGCCTAGGGAATGAAGTCCATAAGTCAGAATTAAGCAGATATCCAGGGGAATAAAAATTTCATGGAAAATATCCACAGGACAGTAAGACAATCTGAGGACAGGATCTTAGATGTAGAAGATAGGCTTTCAGTTAGCAGTCATGAAAAGAAAGATTTCTTAAAGATAGCAAGGGACGAAGAGCAATCAATATGACAGCTGCTAGGTAAGGCCAAAAAGAGTAACTTAAGATTGGAGTCAGTGAAAAAACAGAAGATAGCACTAATGATCTTTAAAAAAAAAAACTATTCAGAGAAGTCATGGCAGAAAATTTCCCTGGAAGGGAAAAAGAATTTGACATACAAGTAAATGAGGTATACAGAATTCCAATTAGCCATGACCAAAATTAAAACAAAACACACAAACAAACAAAAACCCAAAAAGTACAGTCAAGATCCTATCATAGTCAAGGTCCCAGAAATTCAACCAAGAATAGAATATTAAAAGTTGTCAGGGAAAAGAAACAAATCATCAGCCGGGCGTGGTGGCGCAAGCCTGTAATCCCAGCACTCGGGAGGCTGAGGCAGGAGGATTGTTGTGAGTTCAAGGCCAGCCTGAGCTACAAAGTGAGCTGAAGGCCAGCCTGAACTGCATAGTGACCCTGCCTCAAAAAGACAAAAGAAAAAAAGAAACAAATCATCTAGAAAAGAAAACTCATCAGAATTACAGCTTGGACATATCACAACTAGTTATTCAACTATTAATTTTATAATGAGATTTAAGTGCATTTGTGCATAACCTAAACTTGGAAAGCTGGAATAAGAACCATTGCGTTAGATAACCTGTTTCTAAATCAAGCTCAAGCGGGTCCTCACTATAGTGGCTAAAGCCCCTCTGAACAGTCACACAGCAACACCTCACTCTAGCCCAAGTGGAGTCTTTTATCTCCTGGAATGGAAACTGTTAGTAAAGGGCCAGGGAGATCACTTAGTAGAATAAGCACTTCCCTGGCAAGCACAAGGGCCTGAGTTCAATCCCCAGTTCTGGCAAAAAAAGAAGAAAGAAAGAAAGAAAGAAAGAAAGAAAGAAAGAAAGAAAGAAAGAAAGAAAGAAAGAAAGAAAGAAAGAAAGAAAGAAAGAAAGAAATTGTTAGTAAATTTTCCAGTAAACTAGCAAATACATGGGCTTAGCCTATTCAAGTAGGTATAATCTTCAAGGTGCCTTGTTTCATTTCCAATCAGCAATTGCTACTTTTAAGGTAATATCTCCAAAAGTCATTAGCTATTCAAAGATCTATTTGCAATAAAGACTTCCAGTTCTGCCTCATCTGTTTTCCTTTATTCCATACTAATAAAACTCCCAATTTTAAAATGAACATGGGGCCACCTTGCCTCTTGCAGCTCTCTGTCCACATGTGACTAACTTCTGGCTTATTTTCCTCAGAAATTGCTCCTTTTTTCTCTTTCTCTCTACTGGCTTGAATGCAGATGTGATGACTCGTGCCACCTTATTAACAGAAGACATGCACAGCAAAGCAAGATTTAAAGGGGGTTGAGGAGATAGCTCAGTAGAGTAAGTACTTGCCTGGCAAGCATAAGGTCCTGAGTTCAATCCCTAGTACCACAAAAACAAACAAAAACCAGAAAAACAATCTGGGTCCAGATATCTTACAAACCCAAGCTCACTGTCCCTTGCCTTTGTATGTAAAAGAAGTAAAGATGCATCTTTATAAATCCATGATTAGTTTTGGTTTTTCTGTCATTGAAAACCAAAATCTAGCTCTAATTTCTCATCTAAATTCTAAACAAACAAAAAAGATGAAGAACAGTCACCAAGAGCCGGGCATGGTGGCGCATGCCTGTAATCCCAGCACTTGGGAGGCTGAGGCAGGAGGATTGTTGTGAGTTCGAGACCAGCCTGAGCTACAAAGTGAGCTTAAGGCCAGCCTGAACTGCACAGTGAGACCCTGTCTCAAAAAAGACAAAAAAAAAAGAACAGTCACCCAGAATGGTACAACTGAGTATAGCTGCCACTGTCCACACTGTCTATAGCATTTAAGATGCAGCTGGTTGGAATTTAAGTGTTTATAAAATATACATCAGGATTGCAATTCAGTACAGAAAGACTATGAAATAGCTCTTTAATAACTTAATTTGATTGCATGTGGAAATTATATTTTTATATGCTGAGGTTAAATATTTCATTAAAATTAATTTTGCTTGTTACTTTTGTATTGTTATTAATATAGCATGCAAAAACCACATGTATGCTCTACATCTCTGTGGAACAGCACTGATCTACAATACATATGAATATTTTGGTAAGGAGCTCAAAGCTGTGCTCACTGAAGTGAAAGAAAGTAGAGACTGTAATATTTCAGATTTAGGTCAGGAATAGGGCCACTGTCTTTCCAACAAGGATTTCTTAAATGACAATGGAAGATTGTTAATGTGTCTTTTCAAGAAACAGTATCTCAGATGAGTTTAAATTTTATTCTGTTTGTAGATACAAAGTAAATTAAATGCTCAAACTCTGACACACAATAATATTAAATCTGAAAACAAAATCCAATTACCTTAGGCAAAATTCTATGTATGTGTGTGTATGTATATATATATAATATTTATATAATGTGCTACGTATGTTCTAATTTTATTGTGTTGCTACTTATTTTTTGTATTTTAGGGAGGTGTCTACAGGGTCTTATTGAATAGATTGGACTCACAGTAATCCTTCTGTTTACAGTCTCTCAAATGCTGGGATTATGCCCAGTCTCAATAGCCAACTCAGCACGCCCCAGGGGTGGGGCCAGCATGGCAGGTCTGGGGATCTAACCCCTTGCCCCTGTGCCTGCTTGCAGGAGCTTTAATCCACTGAGCTATTTGGCCAGCCCTACTAAGGTTTTTAAAAGCATGAGTCCCTTTCTTATTTTTGATGTGGGTCTCAAGTTAATTACAGAGCTGGGATATAATGTTCAGTGGTACAAAGACTTGCTTGGCAAGCTCAAGGTTCTCAGTTCAATACCCCTACCAAAAATAATTGTTTTTAAATACAGTTAATTACAATTTACTGCTGTGTTCATACAATTAAAGTCTTGTGAGTTTTTTCATGTTGTTTTCTGATTTTTAAGACAGGCTCTTTTTGTGCAGCCCAAGGTGGCTTCACAGTTGCGGTTGTCATTCCCAAGTGTCCTGAATGCTGTGACGTGAAGTACGTAGCACCTGGCCCAGCTTGCACCATTAAATTCTGCTTCTGCTCAGCAGGTGGATTTGCAGGTTGGCTCACATAATGATTATCCTCCAGAGTTGGCAGAGTGGGCTGGCCCCAGCTGCACTTGTCTCAGAGCTCTTTGTACTTAACAAGAGTAAGTGACTGCCTCTTTTGCAAGACCTCTTCTCAGGTTCACAGATGTCTGCACCAGCCACACGTGTAAAGCCAGGGGTCCTAATTTCTATAGGTTCTATCATCTTTGTGTACATGTGAATAAAAGGTTGGTGTGCAATAACAATATAGTAAATGTGTACTAAAATGGGGAGATAATTTATTATTTTGGCTAAAGGAATAGGCTGGTTTGTGATTTTCAATGTGCACTTTAAATTTTTTTTTTGTTTTACATGTAGAATAATACATTTATTTCCAGAAATCATAATAAAACTATTTATTTTTTGTTTTGTTTTGTGCATCTGGCATTTTAATGCACTTTAAATTTCAACCTTTGGATTATGTGAAATTATACTTAAAGCACAGGGTGAGTCTTTAGAAAGCAAATACCTCACTTTCTTCATAAACTTAGAGTCAACTGAGAATAAGACACAAGATAATTTTATAGAGATGAAGGTTATCAATTTTATTACTGAAAAAGCTATGGGGAAAGTCTGACTGTAAATCTGTAGTGAAGGGAAGCTGACACTCTGCCTTCCAACTAGACCTTGCGCCTGTTCACAGGAGGCAAGGTCTGGCCTGCCCAGGAGACTCACTTAGGCAAAATGGCTGCCTCCTACTAGTCGGGGGCACAAACATGAAAACAGGAGGAAATGGCTCCGTGGTTTGGGTCCTGTATTAATCAGCTTCACCAAGTCAAGAAGTACGAGCCAGTGGGAAAGAAAGCCACATGGGAAAGAACCATTTACAGTCAAGGCAGCAAAGTGAAGGGTGGAGAAGTTTATTCTTTTCTTATTGAGCCCATTTCTGGTTAGGACCTGGGGGTCCCAGGACTGTCACTCACCTACATGTTCTGATGTAGGGGTCACTACTGTGGATCTCTCTTGGTTTTGCCTTCCCATCATTCAACACTTCTGGGAAAGAAACACCTCTATTGTCCTGTATGAAATCACCCTTCTCCTACCACACAGGGGACTCTGGAGGGTTTGATCCCACTCCTCAGCCAGGCAGAGAGGAACATGTGACCCACAGTAGACCAGGTCACCGGAAACCTAATGCCTGTATTGAAGCTCCTGGAGAAGTGGTTCCTCTTTCTGTGAGGGTTCAGAGCTGGAAGATACAAGCCTGGACCAATGGAGATGCTCACCTTTGAAAAGGAAACTGATGAAATAGAATGAGGGAGACATTCCTAGTATTCATATTTTGACTCAGTGAGTGTTGGATGCACAGTTTTGCCTAATGCTAGTCCTGCATCCAGACACCTGTTGTTTATAAAAGTCAGTATACTCTTTCACATTTATAAAATATTTTTGAATTGAATGTTTTCATTTAGGATCAAAACAATTTCTGAAAAAAAAATAAACAATTTATGTTAATAAACTATCTAACACACACACATGCACACACATCTTCCTCATAAAATTTGTCAGGACCTAAATTATACATAGCGGAATTATCTCCCAGAAATACCATACTGTTGACTAAAATACAATGTAATGTGACAGTTTTTCCAGGAAAAGCTTAGTGGGAAAATGGGCATATTATCAAGGACACTTGTATTTCTCTAAGGAAAAGTAAAGGGTAGAGAAGCTGATTCCTTTCTCATTGAACTGGTTAGTTTTATAATTAGGCAAAGTGTCTCAACAGGGACATCTGGGAACTTTAAAAACATGACCATGAGGAGTCTACTTTACCCTGATGAATACATTCTATGGTATGTCTTCAGATCCTTAAAAAGTTCTACAAGTTATAACTAATTTTCATAGTCTGACAAGTTTTCAAGAATTAGATTAGAGATGGAGGTGGGGGTAAATCACCCTGAGAAATCACTTATTTATTCATTTGGGCATTTTTAGCTTTCTGTTTGGCCAGCCAAACAGAATGCAGGCATGAATGATAAAGTATACATAAAGGGCTCTTCAGGGCAAATTGGAAAGTGAAAAACTCCTACTCTACCATTTGTTTGTTTGTTTGTTTGTAGTGCTAAGTACTGAACCAAAGGCCTTCTCACTGAGCTCTACCTCAGCCCTTTTAACTTCATACTTTTTAAGGTCTTGCTAATTCATGAAATTTTCTAGACCAAGCTCAAGCTTCTATCTCAGTCACCCAGTGCTAACATTACAGGCAAGCATTGCATGCCTCTCTTCTGCTGGTGTATTGACAAAGGGAGAACACTTAAAAGAGGGCTGTGAGGATGGATGGCAGCAAAGTATAAAGAACACCAAGACCCAGGGTTGGGTTAGTGGGCACAAGTGTTTGTAAAGTCTTAGAATATTCTGGAGATGATAACGAGTTTGATGGGAATTGAGAAATTCCAGTGACAGTTGAGGTGGTAATTTGGTTTTTAATTTCATGAAACACTTAAATTGAAGGTGTGTCCCTATGTGTCACCATGGATATGTTTTAATTCACTGATGCACCCAGATTTAGTCTCTTAGCTTCCTTGTTAATTCATATTTCTCCTCAGCTAAAATTCCAAGATCAACCAATATTGAACTGTCTGTGAATATACCTTTCTGCTCCTCTTCCACTTTGCTGAATTCATTTAATCACAACTTGAGTTAAATCCAACTCTTCCACTTCTCCACGCTACCACATATGCAGTTGAATGTGGGTAGAAAAAATCTAAAACCACACTGACTGGTCTCACCTTTATTCCTGACAATTAAAGAACAGTGCTGCCAGGCAGTCATACTTGATTTTTTTTTTTTTTTTTTTTGTACAGGGTCTCACTACACACCTAAGACTCTTAGTGAGCCTCCTTTCTCAGCCTCCCTAGTGCTGGGATTGCAGGCATGTGCCACTATGCCCAATTTTGTGGCCAACACAGTGAGCCTGGGGCTCCGGAGCCTGCAAAGCATGCAGCTTCTGGGGTCAAACTTGGGTCCTTGTGCTTGCTGGACAGGTGCTTACACTATCCAGCTATCTCCACAGCCCAGTCATACTTGATTGACAGTTCATTCACTCTCCCATTCTCCTTGTGTTAGTCAGGGTTTTACTAGAGGAACAAATATAATACAAGAAACAGATATAACACAAGATGAACAAATGTACAAGAAGTTAGAAGATTGGCTTACGATGGCCAGCCACAGAGTTGGGTGAGAAAGCATAAAGAGGGCATCTGCACACCCGAGACTGAAGGGTTGAACGCCACTGTCTGGAGCTCACTGCAGGCCCTGGGTATGCCAGGCTGCCCACAGAAACCAGATGTGGTGGCACACACCCATAACTCCAGCACTGGGGAGGCTAAGACAGGAGGATAACTGAGTATAAGCTGCATAGTGGGACCTTGTACCAAATGAATAAAAAATCAAAAAGGGCTGGCCAGAGAGTTCAGCAGACTAAAGCACCTGCTTAGGAAGGCCAGGGACTAGGGTTCAATTCCCAGTGTGCCATGCAGGTCCCACTGAGATAGCAATTGAGACAGCTTGGTAGTGCACAAAAAAAAAAGCAATCCTGGTTAACAAAGGCAAAGCAGGAGGCACCACAATCTCTGACTTAAAATTAAATTGCAAAGCTACTGACATAAAATCACTATGGTACTAGCAAGACACACACACACACACACATACATACCTGAGGATCAATGGAATAGATTAGAAGATGCAGACACAACTACAAACACACTTAGCCACCTTATCTTTGGTAAAGGGGCCACACATGTTCATTGGAAGAAAGATATGGCTTTTCTTTATGCATTTTAGTACAGGGTCTACAAGGTTTCATTACATAGATCAGACTTCTAGTGATCTTGTTTTCGGCCTCCCAAGCACTGGGATTATAGGCGCGTGCCACCATGCTCAGTCTCAATCAACATTTCAGCACACCCTTGGGGTGGGGCCAGCATGGCATGCCTCGGATTGAACCCAGACCCTGCGCCTGCCTAAGCAGATGCTTCAGTCTGATGAGCTAGCTGGCTGACCCAAAAAGATACATTTATTAATAGATTCTGCTAAAAACACTGGTTTTTCACATACAGAAGGCTAAAGTTAGACCCGTGTCTACCACCATGAACTAAACTAAAGTAAAAATGGATCAAATATTTAAATATTAAAGTAAAAACTAAATGTACTGGAAGAGAAAGTAGGTAGTAATCT